>JACEEZ010002594.1:158818-216318 GCA_016584305.1 Chionoecetes opilio | reverse complement strand
CTGTTCCCTTTTTACCCAGGGCCCCATCCATACACCCCTCTTCCCCGCCTGCCCGGCTTCCCCCTGAGCTTCAAGGAAGTCACGGCCTCCTGATCGTGATCTTTGGGCATGGGTGCAGTGTAATCGAACAAATTTTCAGGCACCACGAAATGGCCGTTTTTTTTTGTTTCCCGTTGTTGGGGTTTTTTTTTCAATCTTTTCTCGTGCAGACGCCGTACTTTCTGAGGAACACACGGTAATGGTCGGTAATATTCGCCTTAGAGCACTGATGTTGAACATTGAGTACCGTCTGCCGAACTGAGAACGCCAAATCACGCGGGTTTAGCTTTGCGTGGTACTGCAAAGCACACAGGACTTCCTCACGGTTCGGGAGAACACTCGATGGCAGCTCTTGAGTTGCTGGGGCTCCTACGAGCCATAACTTGTCAGTGGACCTCGTGGAAGACATCTGTTAAAAAGAAAAAAAAGTCATTCGAGATTCAAGATTCAAGATCGAGAAAAACAAGATTCGCGGATTTCCGAGTATTTTATTGCCAGCTGGGTCATTTCTGTGAATCGTGTAAATTCGGGTTAAAATTTAGGGGGGGGGGGGTTGTACATAGTTGGCTAGCCCACAGCCGAACCTGACCCTGGCCACTGATCCAGCACAGACCATAAAACATTTTTTGGCTGCCTAGCGGGAAGTTAATATTAGGCTGCCGATATCTCCTGACTCCACTGCTACAAGTTTGCTCAGGAGGCAGTATGTTGGGGGTGGAATACAGCAGTCCACAGCCAGTATGTTGGGGGTGGATTATAGCAGCCACAGCCAGGTGAGATAGCTCTGGTGATCCAGGGGTCTGGTATCGATTGGCACATTGCCCTCACTGTGTCAAGTTTGCAGGCTCCAGGCCTGGAGAGTTCAATTCAGGGATGCGACAGCAGAAGGCAAGCCAGATTGGCCAGAGGGTGCCAATATCAATGTATCACATAGGATATAATTTTATATATCACTAGACAATTTAAGTTGCATGATATACCATATATATATATACATATACACAAATTCTGGACACAAAAACAGACAAAATCGAAACCAGAAATTATTATAGATATAACCAAGGACCTCTCAGAAGCTCTCTCAGAGCATGAAATTTACAAAAAACCCGAACCCCCAGCTGGGAGGTTCCCTTGCTACGCTCGGTCAGCCTTGTTGCGCTCGGATGAGTTGGTCGCCCTATTATTTTTTTTCAGTTTTTTTTTTCTTTTCTTGTTGACATCCCTGACAACAGGATAAACCAATACTGAAACAACTTAAAACCAAGTCTATAAACAGAAGAATAATAAACAGGAGAATAAACAAGTCAATAACAGGATAAACCTATGCTGAAACCACATCTTCCCCACAAAACTGTGCGAAGCGGGATCATGCCTTCGTTGCATGGGGTGGTGCAATAGGGACAAACTTCGAAGCGTCCGCGCGACATGAAGATGTCACGCTACAAGACTAAGATTTTGCTGGTAGTGCTTTCTCATCAATACACATGAACTGCCGGGGTCTGCGTTAAAATCCGAACACTTTCAATTTTTTGACGCACCCTAATATATATATATATATATATATATATATATATAATATATATATATATATATATATATATATATATATATATATATATATATATATATATATATATATATATATATATATATATATATATATATATATATATATATATATATATATATATATATATATATATATATATATATATATATATATATATATATATATATATATTATTATATAATATATATATATATATATATATATATTATATATATATATATATATATATATATATATATATACATATATAATATATATACATATATATACAGACATGTCCTCGGTTTTCGAACATAATTAGTTCCCAAAAGTTGTTCTAAAACCGAATTGTTCTAAAACCGAAACAGATTTTTACATAAGAAACAATATAAAATGGATTAATCCGTTCCTGACCCCAAAAATAATGACTTAAAAAAAAATCTTTTTAGGTGTATTTCATGCATAAAAATGCCTATAAATGCAATGTAATATTATATTATAACATACCATCTGAATAAAGAATAAAGTTATAAATAAGAAAGACATAAGACACCATGTCCCATGGTGGCTTATGGAATAAAAAAAGTAGAATAGATAATGGTAAATTTCTACACTAGGACCGAAAACTCCCTACACAATTGGGACTATGGTTTCTGTTTACCTTAATGAATTCTAAGAAGCATTCTCTCTATGAACTTCCATCGCAAATCACTAATTTCGGAGATACAAGATGTTTTTAAAAGGAAGGAGGGCATAGAAGATATGAAAATTAAATAATCTAACCCCCCAGTCCAGGTGTTTGGAGACTTACTAGATGAAGCCGTACAGTCTGTTCATGCGTGTGGCGAGGACATTGAGATCTTGGAAAGTTTTACATATCTTGGTAGCGCAGTCCATAATGACGGGGTCACGTCAAGAAGTCTTACGGCGGATTGGCATAGCCCATGGTGTTATGGACTCGCTCAGCGGGAGTATTTGGCGTTGTCGGTACCTGTGCAGGAGGACAAAGATCCGGATCTTCAAATCTCTTGTGATCCCTGTCTTACTCTATGGTTGTGAGACATGGACACTAAATAGTGACTTGAAGAGACGAATCAATGCCTTTGGTAATAAGTGTCTTCGCAGAATCATAGGGTATCGCTGGGATGATTACGTGTCAAATCAGCGATTGCACCGTGAGACTGAATCGAGGCCTATTACCTGCATAGTCCGTCAGCGCCAACTTCGGCTATATGGGCATGTGGCACGCTACCCTGAAACCGATCCTTCTCATCGGGTTGTATCTGTAAGAGACAATCCGGCGTGGAGGAGGCCAAGGGGGCGCCCACAAGGCTCGTGGCTGGGGCAAGTTGATATTTCTTGTCGAGAGCTGCTTGGTATGGGAAAGGAGCCTGCATGGGAACTCGCGCGTGGTGACCCCCGGGAGTGGCGTCGTAGGGTGGGCGAGGCGACGCGCCCCCCGGCGTATGCCCCCAATGATTGATTGATTGATAACCCCCCCTTTTGACTCAATCACTAACCTAACCTAACCTAACCTAACCTAACCTAACCTAAACTAATCCCACTTTTTTACCTCCTAACTAAAGCCAAATCTGCATTAAAAAAGTGTCCGCGGTAAGGGAAGAACAGAGGTGATGCAGGTCACAAGAGGAAGAAGAGTGAGGCGCTCGTAAACACTTGTCTCTTGCTTCCCTATGAACAGCATGTCAATATCTCCAAAAGTAATGATTTGCAACGGTAGCTCATAGAGAGAATGTTTCCTAGAATCCAATAAGGTAAACAGAAACCAGACTCCTAATTGTGTACCGTAGATAACACTTTTGTCGCCAGCTGCAATAATGTCGCCAGCCGCCAAATATTACGAATTATAGCATCACTACTGATGTGTATGTGCCACTGAAGATGATACACAGTAGTTTATATCATGACTGTATAATCTACCCTGTTTCAGTGTTGACCCGTCAGGGTGGCTCGGTTGGTAGAGCTGCGGGCTCGCATGTAGCGTCCCTGCATTCAGTTAACGGTTCGAGCCCACCAAGTTTGTACTGGCGTGGTGGCGCTTTGTATAGTCAATAACCTTGTAGTTGGTACTTGCAAAGTGTCTAGATAGGATCAAAGTATCTTATCTTATATGTTTCAGTGTTGTTTTATGCTTTGTATCTGCAAGTACATATATACGGTTTCAAATTTCGCTACTAGTTTTTTTTTCGGGCGACGACGACGGCGGAAGGACACTCAGAACATACCTTAGTGTTGGTCGCCACTCTGGTGATATTTTTGTAATTTGTTCATTTATAGCCATAATATGACACAGATGAAGACACAAAATGACACAGACTCTCCAGATAGCCCCTTTTAACCTTCCTGAAATCATGGATGTAGAAATTTACTAAGTATTAACGCCACCACACATCTGTAGATGAAAAAAAAAGTTGTCCTGGCGACTTTAGTGATATCTACGGTAGGGAGTTACAGTCCAAGTGTAAAATAATACCGAAATAATGCACTACACAAGAAAAATCGTTAAAATCAAAGAACAGTTGGTAGCGGATGTTTACTAAGTGAGGGCCGCGGCGTGACTGACACGCACAGTTACCGAGTAGCTTGTTCGGCAACCGAGTTATCGTACGGCAACCGGTGCAATTATGAGTTTGAAATTCTAATCATGAACCGATTTGTTTGAAAAGGGAGACGTTCGAAACCCGAGGTTTGACTGTATTTTTTTTTTTTTTTTTTGAGATTCACTTGAGGGCTGTGATGGTTGGTCCTCGCCCGTGGTGGTGCAGGCAGGATTTTTATAGTGACGCCTGTGATTAGAGGCTCATGCCGCCCCCCTGTGTCCTCCGATGCACTCGTAATCGAAGGTAGAGTTGATGGGCAGGGCATGTGGGTGTTCTTAGGCCATTAGACGGTGCAGAAAGGTTTTGGTTTTCTTCGGGGATCGAACTCGGGTCACTGAGAACGCCAGTCGGAGACGCTAACCACTCCGCTACCGCCTCCCCGAATATATTATATATATATATATATATTATATATATATATATATATATATATATATATATATATACAGTGGGCGCAAAAAAAAAGTGACATTTCTTGCGCAAAAAAAAAAGTTACATGGAAAATAATTATTATGTTACATTATTTTCTTTGTTTCAAAGAAAGCGGTTAATTTTTAACGGTTTTATCATATGTCTGGCAGTAGTACTTGGTTAGTAAGACAGGTTGTGTGTAGCTCGGCCATTCAGTGTGAGTCAGACGTTGACGTGGGGGGGTGCCGCTCCATCCTCCAGCCACACTAATGTTGCTGCGTCACAGTACTTTTTGACCCCCCCGACCCACACCGCCCAGGATTCTCGAGGATGGCTTCGAAGCATATGATGGGAGAGGACAAGGCCAGGGCCTTCACAAAAATTGAATAGAGCGTCTCTGTCATCATAATTGCTGCAGAATTCCATGATTGATTCCATGATTCCATGCCATGGAGGATGAGGCTGGTCATCAAGGTCAAGGGAAATATGACCAAATATTAATGTATATATTCCTTTATGATATGTTTCCATGTTTTTATATGAATAAACCAATTTAAATGTATTTATATGTGATTTAATTTTGCCATTTTATGATGAAATATTGCAATGTAACATCTTTTTTTTGTGCCCACTGTATATATATATATATATATATATATATATATATATATATATCTATATATATATATATATATATATATATATATATATATATATGTGTGTGTGTGTACCGTACCATACAACATGCCCTGTAGCTTGATGTCCAAACTTTTGGCTTATGTCGATTACGTATTTTATGCTAGATGAACAAAGGCTTTAGTGTTTAGTCGAATGAAACCACTAAGAAAATTAACTCTTGAATTTTGTGTATTATAAGAAGCTAAACTTTTGAGCTGTGCCTACAATAATACACCATTGCATTTTGTGGAAATCTTTCATTTTATATTACCAGCACTGAAATATTTTATATAAAATAGATAACCGTTTTATGTAGTATCAGATTTATGCTTATCAAGGTATTATCAGAATTATAATATTATATAGTAGCTATATATATATTATTATTATATTATCAGAATATTGTTCCTTACTTCTGGGGTCATATTTTGCAGAAGGTGCAGCTGAGTGCCTAAGGGAAAACTTTTGGATGCTGAAATGGTATAACGACGGGAAGATGGAGATTAATTCTACAGTGTGCTTTGTGGGAGAAAGTGAAGAAAGACTAGATATGATGCATTCAAAGTTCTCATTTGTTGATTGCATTTTAATTCAAGTTTTGAGATTTCTCAAGGTAGGTGAGTGCGATTGATGATGAATGTTTCCACTAAAGCAGCATGGTACTTATATAATATATATAATATATATATATAATATATATATATATATATATATATATATATATATATATATATATATATATATATATATTATATATATTGTTTATATATATATATATATATATGTCTATATATATATATATATATGTATATATATATATATATATATATATATATATATATATATATATATTATATATGTTATAGATATATAATATATAATTATATATATATATATATATATATATATATATAATATATATATATATATATATATATATATATATATATATATATATATTATATATACACACAAAACCTCCATTTCCCGGACCTCCATTTCCCGGATATCGGATTTGCCGGACAAAATCCGAGGTCCGGGTATATGTCAAGAGTCCAAGACATTTTTTTTTTTTTTTTTTTTTTTTTTTTTTTTTTTTTTTTTTACATTGAAATGCCTGGTGCTGGTCGTAAATTGACAAAGTTGTCCGGCGGTCCGAGCGTCTCCTGTCGCCCCTGGTCAGTGTCCGCTCCTCCCGCCAGGTGGCAACATGCTCAGCGGTCGTATTGTTTACATTTGGGCACACGACACTCACCGTTCACCTGCACAGCCTCCGTCAGTCCCCTGAATCCCACTGCCCCTGGTGCAGGAACATCTCTGAGACTATTGAACACTTTCTGCTACCTCCCGCCAGGTGGCAGCATCCTCAGCGGTCGTATTGTTTACATTTGGACACACGACACTCACGGTTCACCTGCACAGCCTCCGTTAGTCCCCTGACCCCCACTGCCCCTTGTGCAGGAACGTCTCTTAAGACTATTGAACACTTTCTGTTGCCTCCCGCCAGGTGGCAGCATGCTCAGCGGTCGTATTGTTTACATTTGGACATACGACACTCACGGTTCACCTGCACAGCCTCCGTTAGTCCCCTGACCTGCACTGCCCCTGGTGCAGGAATGTCTCTTGAGACTATTGAACACTTTCTGCTGCCTCCCGCCAGGTGGCAGCATGATCAGCGGACGTAAAATTTCTCGGTGGGGTAGTTGATATTGGCGGTTGCCGGACAGTAAATACTAGAGTAGGATAAACGTCCGGGGGTGGGTAATGGCATCGGACTTTTTTTTTTTTTTTTTTTTTAAGGATAATTCCTGGACTGTTGCGATTCCCGGACCAGTGCTCCCCCCTATTAGTCCGGGAAAACGAGGTTTGTGTGTATATATATATTAGGGTGGTCCAAATAACAAAATTTTGGAAATTTGTCTGAGCATGATGTTGTTCTTGTTCCAATTGGTGATACACGTAATTGAGTGAAGTATCGTTCCAATCGGAGAATATTTAGAGGTCCCCCCGAAGAAGAAGTAAACAACAAAAAACTTCAAAAAAAAGAAAAAAGCTCACAAAGAATAAAGAGGTCAGTGTCATCCCGAGTATTGGTATATCCATACTACCTGCTTTTACATACAAGATTATACCTTGTTCAGGGTTCACTGAAGATAATGATGGTAATTTTGGATGTCAATTAATTTGGTAAGGTAACTAAAAGAAAGTTTTAACATATACAATTTTTTTATTTAGACAAAAATCTTCATCTCAAGGTTAATATAAGCAAAACATTGTTGTTGTTTGATCAATAAGTACTGTTATTCCTTTCCGTTTGAACACTTGTACAGTGAAAGCAGCACTGGCAAGTAAATAATGTAAATACTTAATGTAAATAATGAAAATAAAGGTAATACACTGTCCTTTTACTCCATATATGCTGCTTTGGAGGTGGAGGGCTGCTCCCTCCTGTGCTTGGCCACCACTTTCAGGAGGTACTGTTGCTGGACCTCGTCCTTGGTGATAATCGAGTTGAAGGAGGTGGCCAAGGCGATACCTCTCTCCGCCGCGTCGTTGACCACCTTCATCTGCGAGAAGTTCCTCTTCATATCCAGGAAGGTGGCCTCAGTCTCCCATGTCTCGGGAATCTTCTCCAAGAAGGTTCATACTTCTTCCTCCCGTCCAGGAAGAAGGCTATCCAGGGTCCTCCTAGTCCTGGAGGTCATGAGGTCCTTCAGGTCAATGTCCGGGGAGAACTTCTTCCCGTCCAGTCGCTTGAGGCCTTTTCTCTCACGTCTGAACAGGTTCCTGACCATGGCCTCCTTCTCCTCATTGCTGATTCTCTCGTCCATGAAGGACAGAGCCACAAGGTCCTCCGAGACGTACCAAAGGTGACGACGGAAGGCTTTGAGCGCCACGTCCGCCACCCGTGGTTTGGGGATCCCTCGAGAGAGGTCTCGCATGAACAGAAGGTCGTTGAGGGGAGCTCGTTGAGGGACCATGGCCTCATTCCACTTTGTGGCGTACAGGAGGGCCACGAAGAGGGAAATCTCCTCCATGGCCTGCAGCTCGTGAGCGGTCAGCTTTACTTGACCTCGGAAGAGGAAGACCTTCAGAGCGTAAATTCCCTTGGCCATCCACTTGGCTTGGTGGAAGGCACCTGGTGCCCGGAACCTGTAGTCTTTCCCGAGGTCTCCTCCCAAGAACAGGTACGAGAGCCAGAGGAGTTCTTCGTAGTCCTCTCTCGGGTGAGTGCCGCTCTCCAGAGCACTCTTCAGCTCGTGGAGGGCTCGCTCCCTGTGCTCTGAGAGCTCCCCGGTCAGAAGAGCATGGAGGCTATCCTTTTCCATGGCAGAGCTCCAAGAAGACTGGTCAATTAAGCTCCAACGATCCCTAAATCGAACGAAGAGAGGGATGTTCGCGTAGGGTGTCCCAAGATCATAGAGGGAAAAAATGAAACATGTTTTTTTCACTTGCTCGTGTTTTACTTCTGTTCACACATGCATAAGAAGAGTTCCTGTGAAATTAGATGAAATTCGGAGAATATTTAGGGGTCGCGACAAACTGAACAATTTTCTAATAACCTTCAAAAACTAAGAAAAAACTCAAAACATCCCACATTTTTAGAAAGAAACTTATAAGGAAACCCAAACAGACAGTTTTCATTGTTTCCATTCAGAAAGCCTTCTT
Organism: Chionoecetes opilio; assembly: GCA_016584305.1. Lineage (NCBI taxonomy): Eukaryota > Metazoa > Arthropoda > Malacostraca > Decapoda > Majidae > Chionoecetes > Chionoecetes opilio. Next base: position 207,351 of record JACEEZ010002594.1, on the reverse strand, counting down.
TTGAAGGTCTTCCTTCTTTTCCTGCCCCACAAGTTTCCGATGGTGGTGGACTAACTGGAGGAGATACTTCTCCTGTGCGGCCGACTTCGTGGACCCCAGGTAGCGCTGGACTAGGGCGATGCCCCGCTCCGCGCCATCGTTGACCACTCGGAGGCCAAGTGCCCGTTTCCGAGCGTCCTTGAATCGGTCGTCCTCCTCCCACAATGCTGGGTCCTTTGCCAGGAAGCCCTCGTCCGCGTCGAGTTTCTGAAAGAAGGACCGTGTCTTCGAAGTGACGAAGGACGAGAGGGAGGAAGACATCGTCATCTTTTTTCCCTCCAATCGCTTGAGTTCCTTCTTCGAGGCGGGCTTGTCCAATGCCTTGACCATCTGCTTCTTCTCCTCCACATCAATCCTTGAGTCGAAGAAGGCCAGTCCCGCGTTTTCCTCGGAAACGTACCACAGGTGGCGTCGCAGGGCTTGTTCTGCTGCCTTGGCAATGGTTTGGTCAGGGTATGTCTTGAGGATCTCGAGGAAGAGCACGTCGTTCAATGGAGCTTTCACAGAGATCGGTGCCTCATGCCATTGCTTGCAGTACACCGGAGCAACGAAGAGGGCCACTCGTTCCACTCCGGCCTTCTCTCGACCAGTCAGCGACAGCTGGGATTTCAGCATCTGAAGCTTGAGGCAGTAGATGGCCTTGGCCATCCACCGGGCTTGATGGAGAGCTCCAGGACGGCGGAATGGTTTGACTGGACCTTCACCAAGGAACAGGTAGGAGAGACGGAGAAGTTCTTCATAGTCCTCCCTGGGATGGTTCTTCGACATCAGAGCCTCCTTCAGGAAGGCCAATGCGTCGTCCTTCAGCTTGCTGGCAGTGACATTGGTGGCGAAGAACTCTACGAGGTCCTCCGATGTTTCCACCGTCTCTCTCTGCGAGGAATCCACGAAGGACCATCGATCACGGAGTCGTTTGAAGATTCCAATGTCAGGACCAGAGGAAGAGCCGAGGCTGGCTTCGAAGACATCCTTGAGGATCACTTCGTGGACATATGGCAGCAGGCCAACCAAAGCAAGCTTCGTCCGAGTTCTTGCTCAATCCGAATGCAAGCACCTTGCACCATGCCAGTGTTCGAAGCCGTGGTGTCGAAACAGAAGGCGATGATCTTGTCCCTGATGCCCGCTTCGTCCACCTCCTTCAAGACCACTGCAGCCACGCTTCTGCCAGTCGAATCCGAGCTTGCCGGGACCCCAAGAAGGAACTCTGCGTCATCTTCCCCTGTGAGGAGGACGGCAATGCGGTCCTCCGTATCGCCAGAGAGGGATGGGAGGAGTTTTCCGTCCCAATGCAGGACCAACCTCTCAGGTATCTCCTGGTTCCGCAGTTCCACGATCTTCTCGGCGGTTTGCTCTCTCCCCGCAATTCGTGCTCGATGGACCGTGCTCTTCGAGACCGCCATACTCCCAATGTCCATTCCAAGAACTTGAGCGGTAGCTGCGAACGTTGACGTTGCTTGCCGCACCGACAACTTCTCTCGATCCCAAGTTGAAATGAGGTTAAGATCCTTCACGGAGATCGATCGATGACGACTGTTTGAGTTTTTTCCTCTGGCTTCGGGATCCACGAGCCGGTGAATGACGTCGTCGACACAGGACTGCTGCTGCTGCTACTGCTTTGGCTTGGGATTTCCGCCCTTTCAGTCAGCCTGGCAATGTCGCTGTCTTCACGTTCCGGAGCCCGCTTGAGTCGAGTTCCGCGTCGATCTGCTTCTCCACCTTCTTCGCTGTCACGAGGTCAACTTCCAGCCATGGACTGATTCCCTTCTGTCTTCTCTCTGACTCCATAGGAACTCCTTGTCCTCGTCCTTCACGTCTGCCCGGTGAGAGAGGGAGTGTGCCGAGCGTCGAGATTTCTTGGAGGTCTCCTTTGAAAATCTCCTCATCCATATGATGTTTTGGCCTGTCCTTGTTCTTATTCTTCTTGAGGTCATTGTACGCCTTTACCAGCTTTGACAGCTTCGTGCCGGCATGTATTACTGTAGTTGTCGGAATCCCGGCGCGCGACCAGAAGGGGAGAACCTCCTCCACCACCGCCTTCCTGCTCCCGCTCGCCGTCTTCCCCATCTCCCGGTGGTGGTGGTAGTAGCGGAGGAGGACCTGCTCCTTGATGGTAGCCGGGCTCCGTGATTTCCGATTGGAGCCTTGTCGATCAGCCAAAGATTACTAGCGACTCTTGTTGCCATATTGATAACCTGAGGGAAAAAAAAAATGGAAATTTAGAAAAATCCTGAAATTCGAGTCACGTCACCTAAATGTTCACTTTGTCGGGACCCCTAAATATTACTCAATTCGCCCAAAATTTCAACGCAATACTGTTTTACTATGAGAGAACCGGAATAACACACGAGCGTGCAACATTTCAAAACTTTTGCATTCTGGGACACCCTAATGTTCGGTCCTCGGGAGGGTCCGTAGCAGCTCTTGAACACGTCCCCCATGACAACCTCCAGCACGTGGTGTCAGCAGGCCACCCAGAGGAGCTCGCGTCCAAGGCCTTCCTGGATCTTCACGCAGGCTCCTTCATACAGCCCCGTGTTTGATGCCGTCATGTCGAACACCAAGCCCTGAACTCTGGTCTGCAACTGAGCCTCAGAGATTGCCTTGAGGACAGCCTCTCCCTGAGCCGTGCCTGTGCTGCGGGGTATCTTGGGGACTCCCAGGAGATGTTCCCTCCCCCCAGCCGTGACCAGGATGGCGATTCGGTCGACCTGGTTCTTGCCCGTCAGGTCAGGAAGTAACTTCCCGTCCCAGTGGACAAGGACAGGAATCCCCTCCGGAATGTTTATCATTTCCGACTTGGCGATGGCCTCCCGATTCCTGATTCTGTGGCGTCGGATGGTGCTGCGAGACAAGGAGAGACTCCCCAGGTCCTGTCCGGATGCCGTTGCAAAGGCTCCCATCGTCCCCATCGCCACCCTGTCCGAGACCTTGAACCGATCCAAGGTGGAGGTGATGTCCCTAGAGGGCAAGGCCGTGGATTTTGCTCCCTCAACTTTACTCCGTTTCGGGTGACTGGGACCGATGAAGTCTACATCGCTGTCATCTGTTTCCCCGGCGGCGGAGGACGAAGATGAGGTCAGGCGGTCAGACAGTACGACGGAGGTCATGGCTTCCTTCTCCTTCTTCGAGCGCTCCTTCCTCATCTCTTCTGCCCGCTCCCTCTCCTTCTTCCTCTCTTGGGCCTCAACTGTGACGCAGTCTAAGCCCGCCATGGACGAGGTCGCTCGGTCCACCCGCTGGCTGCGAAGAAAGGCTTTGTCCTCCTCCACGATCATCCGATCGAGGGCATCACTGCTCGCCACGTCGAAGAGGTCCTCCAGGTCCCCTTTGAACATTTCCTCTTTCATCCGGGCGGTCCCGGATGCCCGTTTCCGATGTTTTTGGAGGGACTCGTACTTGGCCACCAGGCTGAGGAGCTTCTCCTTGGCGGTTCGGAGAGCGGAGGTCGGGATCCCGGCCCTCCCCCAGATCAAGAGGACTGCCTCTATCACCTCCTTGGCAGCCACGGGTTTGGTCTATTTCTCGATTCCGTGATGAAAGTAAAACTTGCGGAGCACCTGCCCTTTAGAGGGCAGCCTGGCACGTGTTATCTCACATTCAGGGTGCCCAATAAGCCACCATGCACGCTCCCTTGTAGAAGTCACCATGCCCCTGGGGGAAGAAAAAAAGAGTAAACTTTAGGGGGGAGTTGCAAACATAGTTCGATCGGCACAAACTTTTGCATGGACATGTCTAACAGGAAGTGAAACAAGATCGACATCATGCCCGCTACATTACACAACATTTTTATTTTCACTGTTTTTGGACCACCCTAAATTATATATATATATATACTTAATCTTCTTTGCTGATGATATTCATAAGTGAATACAGTGTGGGTGCAATTTGGTATCTCATCTTGTTATAGAAAGGTTTATTTATATAGATTTTTTTTTCTTTTTTTCATATACTTTTAGCACATGTAACATTTATTTGTTCCATACTTTTCAACTGCCTGGATGTTTTACACTGTAAAGCATCCAGTAAAAACTGTCAACTGTTCCAGTAAACTGTAAAGTTACAGGCTCCAGTACCAGGCCTTGCACAACACCAGCTCTTCACCCACTATTTTTTTTTCTATCTCACTACTTTAGAAAATTCTTTCTGAGAGAAAGCACAGTGTTGAAATTAATGGTAAAGCATCTAACTGACGAGACGTTATAAACGGTGTACTGCAAGGATCTGTGTTAGGACCAGTCTTTTTCTTAATCTATGTAAATGATATTGACGAAGGACTCACCTGTAAGATATCAATGTTTGCAGACGATACTAAAATAATTAAAGTAATCGCAACTGCCAATACGATGTAACTGCGCCCAATCTTGATCGCTTAGTTAGTTGAGCAAACAAGTGGCCGAGGAAATTTAATACCGATAAGTATAAGGTTTTGCATATAGGAAGTACAGTACCCTCCCGAGTTTCGCGCCTGCTTTCTTCCGGAGGCATAGCGCGAAACTCGCGGATCGCGAAACTCGGGTATTGAAAACACTGTAAAAATGCTTATTTAGTCCTGTGAGTTTTTTTTTTGTGTGTGTGTGTGTGTGTGTGTGTGTGTGTGTGTGTGTGTGTGTGTGTGTGTGTGTGTGTGTGTGTGTGTGTGTGCGTGCGTGCGTGCGCGGCGCGCGCGCGTGCGTGCGTGCGTGCGTGTGCGTGCGTGTGTGTGTGTGTGCCTACAGCGCCGTTAGGCAGTGACCTCCAGGGGTGGGATGGTAGGAGTTGGTAGTCCCTGGAGGTTAATTTGAGGGCTGTGTACCTACCGTATTTTACAGCTTATAAGACTCACTTTTTCCCCAAAAAAATATCCTGAAAATGCCCCAAGCCCCTGTCCACCCAGCAGTGAATGGGTACTGGGTGTTAGCCTAAGGTTTGTGACCCGCCTCCCGGGGTGATGGCTTCGGCCAACACTACGTAGAGAAGAGGAGGGAGGAGAGGAGCTTGAGTTGAGCTTGAGTTGGGAGTCACCCAGCGGATGTTGTTTTGGTCTGAGTGAGTGAGCTTGACACATATCTTGTCAGCTGATGGTTGTGTGAGTGTTATACGGCAATAACACTGTCACAATGCCTTCCTCTCTTCTCTCCTGTCTCCTCCAGTACCTCCAGAAACCACAGTACCACACACGTCATGGTTAATCACTTATAAAGGAGTATTTTGTGGGTAAAAAAGTAAGGACGGCGGGGGTAAGGAAAGGTGCTACTTATTTCGAGGTGTTACCTATCTTATGCGACCCGGCTGCTCCTGTAAGAAAACACAAACAAAAGGAAAAAAACAAAGCAAAACTACATACAAGCTATACTAAGCCTATTATAATACTATACTAAGCAGGAAGGAAGGAAGACGTGTCCCGTATGTCTCTTATGGGAGGCGGCAGCAGAGTGGTTAGAGTCAAGATATGTGTCAAGCTCGAGCACGAGCTTGACAGATGACCTATAAAGCGATACTAAGCAGGAAAGGTCACAAGAAGAAGAAGAAGTCTCAGAGTGGCGTTCTCGGTGACCCGAGTTCGATCCTTGATGAGGGCTGTAAGATCTACTTAAAATCTTCTCTGCACCGTTGAGTGGCCTAAGAACACCCACACGCTGCCCATTAGCTCTACCTTCGATTGCGAGTGCATCGGAGGACACAGGGGGCAGCATGAGCCTCTAATCACAGGCGTCACTATAGAAATTATGTCTGCGCCACCACGGGCAAGGGCCAACCACCACAGCCCTCAAGTTAACCTCCAGGGCCTACCATCCCACCCCTGGAGGTCACTGCCTAACGGCGCTGTAGGCACACACACACACACACACCAAAAAAAAGAGGGGAGAAGAGAAGAACACAAGAAAGGAAGATACAATTATGGAAAAGCAGACTATGACGGATTAAGAACATTCTTCGGAGAGACAGACTGGAGTAATTTCCATGCAGCAAGGAGTACCCAGAAAAAATGGGATGAATTCATCCGAATTTACACCGAAGGAATAAATAGTTATTTTCCAAGGATAGTTACAGAGAAAAGAAAAAAAATGAATGGTTTAACAGAAAATGTGAATTAGCAAGACTAGAAAGAGAAAAAACATGGAATAGTTGGAGTAAAAAAGTAGGTATCAACCTTTGGGAGAAGTACAAAACAACTAGAAATGAATATGTAAGAATCCGAAGAGAAGAAGAAAGTAACTACAGTATGAGAGGAATATAATAGAAAAATGTTAGAACGAACCGAAACTTTTCTATAGATATATTAATGGAAAAATGAAAAACAAGGAAGGAATAGATAAGCTGAAGGTAGAAGGCATAGTGTATGAAGATGCATTACAACAGGCTGAGGCTTACAGACGGTATTTACAAGAGAAAGTGAATTTAAAATGAAAAATATAATAGCAAAAGAAAATATAATGGAAGACATAAAAGTAGACATAATAGAAGTAAAAAGGCTAATGGAAAGTCAAGATGTGAGAAAGCCCCGGGTCCAGATGGGTGTCGAACGGGATAGTGAAAGAGTGCAGAAACCCAAACTAGCAGAAAGTTACATAGTGTAATTGAGAGTTCACTCAAGGAGAGCAGAGTCCCGCTTGATTGGAAAGAGCAAATATTTGCCAATTCAAAAAGGGCGGAGACAAAGAAAACCACTAAATTACAGGCCGTATCATTAACAATGTAGTGGCAAATGTGTGAAAAAATTGTGAAGGACAATGGTTGAAATATTTGGAAGAGACACACACTCGCGGGTGGCCAGTTTGGATTTAGAGGAGGAATGTCATGTACAACGAATTTATTAAGCTTTTACCCCGAGATTTGATCGATGTGACACAGGAAAGAGAGGGGTGGGTTGATTGCATATACTTGGACCTAAAGAAGGCATTTGACAAGGTACCTCACAAGAGACTGCTCTGGAAGCTAGAACATGTAGGGAGATTGAAGGGTGGTTTTGCTGAAGTGGAGGAAGACTTTTTAAGCAACAGAGAGATGAAAACAGTAATAAAGATCAGAAGTCAAATGGTGCAGTGTGATAAGTGGAGTTCCTCAAGGATCAGTATTGGCACCAGTGATGTTCTTGGGTCTATGTAATGATATGGCAGGGGGAGTGAACAGTTATCTGAGTTTTATTTCCGCTGATGATGCTAAGTTACTAAAAAAAGTAGAAAGTAAAGAGGACTGTGGGGATCTAAAAAAGGGATCTAGATAAGATTTTCAGATGGAGTCAACTATGGGAAATGGAGTTGAATGCTAAAAAGTGTAAAGTGATGGAAGTGGGCAGTACCAAAAAGAGACAGAGAGGAAAGTATTCGATGGGAAATTAATGGATAATCAAAACAAAGGTCGAAAAAGATCTAGGAGTATAGATTACGGACAATTTGTCACCTGAGAAGCATATAAACAAGATCACAGGAGATACATATCAGTTGCTGAGGATAAAAGAATGGCATTCAAATATCTGGATGAAGAATGATTAAGAAATTGATAACATCTTGATTCGACCAAGGTTGGAATATGGGGGCAGTGATTTTGGTCACCACAAAAAAAAAGAATATAAGGAAGATTGAGAAAATTTACAAAGAGCAGCCACAAAAATGGCTCCAAGCCTGAGAGATTTACCATATGAGGAAAGACTTTCAAGACTAAAACTCCCAACTCTTGAGAAAAGAAGAGAAAGGGGAGATTTTATAGCAGTGTATAGAGCATCAATGGGTCTGGAAAAAATTGATAGAGACGATCTGTTTGTGTGGGACGATAGAAGTGCAAGAGGTCATGAGAAGAAATTGAAAAGGACAACGTGCAAGAGGGACATAAAAAAATACAGCTTCCCGTATATAAGCATAGAAGCCTGGAACAACCTTGATGCAAAAGTGATTAATGCAAGAAGTATTCAGGACTTCAAAGGCAAACTGGATAATAGTAGATTTGGAGATGTTACAGCACGAGCATAGCTCTTTTCCTGTATGTTACAACTAAGTAAATACACACACACACAAAAAATAAATGTGTACGCGAAACTCGGGGATATAATGCGCGAAAGTCAGGATGGTAAGAATTTAGGACACAGCGCGAAACTCGAGGATCGCGAAACTCGAGGATCGCGAAACTCGCATAGCGTGAAACTCGGGAGGGTAGTGTACAATAAAAGTACTCTAATCCGGCATCCACTGGTTCGGCAAGGCTGATGGTTCAGCACTTTTCATGCCAGGCTAAAAATTTTCCTAAATTGTTCAAAATTGATTGAAAATTGGCGAGTAACTCTATTCCAGCTGAAGGAATCAAGCCTTATTCTCCACATTGTTAGAATTGGGAATCAAGTCCTGAATTGGAGTTGGTCCCACCACTACAGTAGACTGCCATCATGCTCCCGGTATCGTCTGTTGTCCGAAACTCATCGGCATTGTCGTAGGCGAAGTAGACTAGAGGTGAACCTTCTTACTAAGGCTTTATTCAGCTTAAAACTATAGAATAGACACAGGAAGGGAGAGCTGGAGGTCGAGTGGTCAGTAAGCATAAACAAGTTGAGTCAAAACCTATGAATCGACATAATGAAGCTTAGTGAAACAAAGAAACAGTGAATGAAACAGACATAAGCAGAGGCAGAAACAATACATGAATTTAGATTACAATTACACTAGGGTCCCACATAAAACAAGAAATTGGTCAATAAACGAGGTCGTTCCATGTGAATTCGCTCTATGTGAAACACATAACCTATGGGAAAAATTGATATTGGTCGATCGGTCCTTCCGTGTATACCCATACATATATACTCATTCACACCCATGGGTATCAAAACATTTATAAATGATAAGTTATGCATATAAATGATGAAATAGGCATATTGTTCCTTACCTTAAATCTAATAGGGATTATGTACAGGGGGCGAGGGGTTCCGAGGCATCTTGGAGGTCACTCATCGTCACATCGGTCGGAGCTCGCACGCTCAGAGCTGATAACTTGTAAACAAACCCATAACAACAAAAATGTACCGTCCGAATGAAAGCCATCAATAAATTACAATAACTGACGATTTCGTGAATGAATCAACATATATCTTTCACATGAATGTTTTTTTGGTAATAATGGACGAGAACTGTGCGGTCGCTACCGCCGTTACATCGGTCGGAGCTTGTCCAATCACAGCTGATAACTTGTAAACAAACCCACAACAGCGAAAGTGTACCGTCGAATGAAAGCCATCAATAAATTACAATAACTGACGATATTGTGAATGGATCACAACATATATCCTTCACATGAATGTTTTTTTTTGGTAATAATGGACGTGAACTGCACGGTCGCTTCTGCCGTTCCCCACCTCATGCCACCCTCACCCCACCTCCGTGGCGACACGCCGCCGCCGTGCCCCACCTCACCCCATGCCAGGGACACACAACCTTCGTTCTGTACGATATTTCGACGCTCTATATGAGAACACCTCGGATTTGCCCTACTTTGATGGCGGAATCGTTCTATGTGATCACTTTCGTTCCTAACAAAAAATTTGGAATTTTATTTATTTAAAAAAATATATATAATAATTAATTATTTTTTTAATTTAAATATTTTAGGTCATTCGTTCTATAGGGGAAACGCTCTATGTGAACACGTTTTATGCGGGACCCTAGTGTACATTACATTCTCCCAAACAGATTTTTTTCCAAATTTATTTATATATTATTAATATTATATATTTTTAATACCCAAGTCTATCTATAGGTTTCTTAACACGAGTGGACCGCCTCAGTGGTTCATTCCTCGAGGAGGAGAAAGGAGGTATCGAAGTGGGAAAATTGTTCAGATCGGAGCCTACAGTAGCCAAGGAGGTGGTTGGCGTAGTTGCAGAGTGGTCCAGAGTCGCGAGCTGAACATCAGTTTTGAGGACCTCCGACTCTAAAAGCGTGGTTCCCTCTGGTCGGAGCTAGTTGAAGGGTTAATGAGGTTCTCGTGTGAGGGAAGCAGGCTGCTCGGGTCCGGTTCAATAACAAGAGGGGGAAGTCGTTCCTCGTAGGAGGGGGCTAGGTCCTTTGTAGAAACAGTAGATGCTCGTCTGTCATCGTAGCGTACCCGGGCGTAGTGGGAAGTAGCGCTGATCTGGCGAGCTGGTTCAACAAGAGGATCAGATTTATAATTACGGACAAACTTTCCAATTAGCACAGAACCTGGTTGGGATAGCCAAGTAGGGAGAGGATAACTGTTGGATGATTTTCTGGTGAAGGATAACAGTCTTTCGTGAGGAGTCTGGTTAGTAGCCGTGCAGAGGAGAGATCTGATGGAATGTAGAACACCATCAAGGACCAGTTCCCATTGTGCTTCAGGTAGTTTATGAGAATGAAGAGCTAACCTAACTGCCTTCCAGATAATGCCATTTTCCCTCTCACATTGGCCATTTCCCTGTGGGTGGTACGGAGTGGAACGGGTCATTACGACACCATGATTCAACAAGAAATCAGATATATCTCGAGACATGAACTGAGCTCCTCGGTCAGAATGAACAGATGAGGGACATCCAAACAAAGGAAATAACTTTAAGAAACAATTAATAACAGTTTGGGCAGACATGTCAGGGCACGGGTAGGCAAAGGGGAACCTTGAATATTCATCAATCATGACCAAGAGACACTTGTTACGGGAGGAGGAAAGTTTAGGTCCAATGAAATCAACAGATATTCTATTAAAAAGGAGTAGAGCATGAATTAGGTGGGCAGCAGGCGGCTTGAAGAACCTAGGCTTTAATTTGCAGCAGGTGCCACACTGGCGGCACATTTTCTTCACATCTTCGAGAGAATAAGGCAGATTCTCAGATTTTCAAAATGGTGCATATGGGTGACTCCTGGATGGCAAAGAGCATCATGAACTTTATCCAAAGTAGACAGAGAATCAACAGAAGCAAAGCAGGAGCGAGACAAAACATCCGCAGGTAGTTTGCCCTTACCGGGGCGATACAGGATGTCGTACGTGTATCCAGCAAGCTCTAGGCGCCAACGTAATATCTTGTCGTTCTTAATTTTGGAGGAGTGGTGAGAGTGAAGCATGTTGGAAACTGCCTGCTGATCAGTTATTACAGGAGAACCTCGTTTAACCGGCATTTAAAACAACGGCAGCCTCAAAACAACGGCACTAATCGACCCAGGCTTTTTTTTTTTTTTTTTTTTTTTTTTTTTCACTGATAAACTCTGGAACTCTCTTCCTGTTTCTGTTTTTCCACTTTCCTATGACTTACATCTTTTCAAAAGAAGAGTAACAAGACACCTCCCGAACTAAATTGGCTCACCCCACTTTTTTATTTTATTCTCTGACTGTCTTCTTTATAGGGACTGGCAACTAAGCGGACTTTGTGTTACCCATTTTTGTTGTGCCCTTGGCCAGTTCCTTGTGATGGAAAGAAAAAAGAAAAAAAAAAGAAAAAAAAAAGGGATTTTGGGGGATTCCATAAGAGTAACTCTCAAAACAACGGCAAAATGAGTTATCCGGCATGCGCTCCCCCCCGAGGGTGCCGGATAAACGAGGTTCTCCTGTATTTTTAACTTGCTTCTGGTGAGAAATAGTCTCCATTTTCAGATGGCTTCCACTATCACCGCGGCTTCCCTTTCCACCGCAGGTTGCCATTGTTCGGAAGCTTCTCTCAGTGGTACTTGGTGGTAAGCACTTGTCAAGTCTTAATTTGCTAAACACGATAGTTGGCTAGTTTGTGTAGTAGTTCGGCGATCCTAGGTATGGGATAAGCGTCCAAAAGTGTGTAGCAGTTGATGGTCCTGGAGTAGTCTATTACCAAATGCCTTTTATGCCATTTATCACTTGTAACCAATACCTAAGATCTCCAGGACCGGCTTTCCTCTATGACGCCCTCATATAAGAGAGCAGCAATAGCCTGGATGAAAGCAGAATCCCACAAGGAGTGGCGGCGAATAAGAGGGGCGATGGGTCTACAATCTTGACTCAGATTAGGAAAAAGACTAGGTGCACTTAGATTAATTTTTGCAATTCTACAAATAGTTAATTTAGGTAGAGGTCCTTTTAAAGTAAACTCAACAGGTTGTTGCATCTTCATAAAATCTTGACCTAAAATGATGTCTGCACATAGATCAGGGAGCAAACATTGCTTGAACTTCTTGTAGTCCTTTCCAGTTATCTTAAGGTTTGCAAAACAATGTTTATTAGTTACTGTGGCAAGAGGGGAAGGGGCCATAGAAATAGTTTCCTAAAGAGGCAGCTGTGAGGCCTAGGAGTGGGTTAATTAGGGTTAATATATAATAACATTAGGGTTAATGAAGCTGGAGGTACTTCCACTGTCAACGAGAACCTCAACTCTTACCTTGTTGATGAGGGCTGGTATCATGGCACTGTGAAGGGGCGATGTCGAAGCCGTTGTCATAGAAGAGGTAGCCGCTGATGTAACAGGTTTGTTACGCCCTGCTATGGAGCCCTGTGAATGACATACACTTGCAATGTGCACCTTCTTCCAACACTTATGGCAGGAAACGTTCTCAGCCGGGCAAGTGTTACGAGGATGAAAGGAGCGACACAGTAGAGGCATGAAGTCTTGGTAGCAGCAATAGTTCCAATCGAAACACTTCTCTCCTCTTGCTTATCTCCTGACACTCGTGGGTGGGAGCAGCTACAGCCGCGGAAGGACAAAGATCCAGATCTTCAAGTCACTTGTGATCCTGGACACTAAATAGAAGAGGGGAATCGATGCCTTTGGGATGATTACGTGTCAAATCAGCGATTTCACCATGAGACTGAATCGAGGCCTATTACCTGCATAGTCCGTCAGCGCCAACTTCAGCTATATGGGCATGTGGCACTCTACCCTGAGACCGATCCTTCCCACCGCGTTGTATCTGTAAGAGACAATTCGGCATGAAGGAGGCCAAGGGGGCGCCCACAAGGGATGTGGCTGGGATAAGTTGATATTTCCTGTCAAGAGTTGCTTGGTATGGGAAAAGAGCCTGCATGGGGACTCGCGCGTGGTGACCCCCGGGAGTGGCGTCGTAGGATGGGCGAGGCGACACGCCCCCCGGCATATGTCCCCAATGATTCATTGATTATTATCAAATGCTTTTTTCAAATCCAAATAAGCACAATCCACCCATCCATCTCTTTCTTGTACTACGTTGATCACCCCTCGAGTAGAAGCATCGCAGGTTTTATGTACAGGAACTCCCAGCTCTTATTCCAAATTGTCTGTCTGATATGATACTCATTTTCTCAAGGTTTCTTTTCTCTAAACCAGGGGTCCCCAACCCGCGGCACGCGAGGCCATTCCGTGTGGCCCGCCAGATCATTTCCTTTTGGTCATCGGTGCGGCCCTCCATCATTCCAAACGTGTGTTGAAACATCTTTTTTCTCAAGAGCGTGTTTTAGTCCCACCACTTGGACGACGTTCTCTTGCTGAGTGTTAGTTCCATTACCACTGATTTTGATAAGCTTTGTGCTGAGAAATGTCACCAGGTGTCTCATTAATAAATTCTTTGAAATTTTTTGTTCTGTATATGTTTTTTTTTTTTTTTTTTTTTTTTTTTTTTTTTTTTTACATTTGTGCCTATAGCGCCTGTAGGCAGTGGTGACCCAGGGCTCGGATGGTAGGCTCTGGAGGTTCACTTGAGGGCTCTGATGGTTGGTCCTCGCCCGTGGTGGCGCAGGCAGGATTCTTATAGTGACTCCTGTGATTAGAGGCTCATGCTGTCCCCCTGTGTCCTCCGATGCACTCGCAATCGAAGGTAGAGTTGATGGGCAGGGCATGTGGGTGTTCTTAGGCCACTCGATGGTGCAGAAAGGTTTAGGGTTTCTTTGGGGATCGAACTCGGGTCACCGAGAACGCCAGTCGGAGACACTAACCACTCCGCTACCGCCTCCCCTTGCAGGGGTTTTCAGAGTTTTTTATTGGTGCGGCCCTCGGGCCCTCTCGGACTTGTCGATGCGGCCCGCGGTACTCTGCGGGTTGGGGACCCCTGCAGTCTAAACCCATCTGTCTCTTACTATCTTCTCACATAGCTTTCCTATTACACTAGTCAAAAAGACCGGTTCGAAAGGAAAGATTCAGCGGTTCCTCCCTGCTTCCATCTTTATGTATGAGGGTAATTGATGTTTTTTCCATGCTTGGGGTACTTTACCCTCATTTAGGGAACATGTAACTAGACTGTGTACTTTATCCACCAGTTGCTCCCTACATTCCTTCCAAATCCATTTTGAAACTCCATCCTGACCTGGTGCTTTATTTATGTCTTGGGCTTCCAATAATTTCATAATGTCCTGCTTTTCTACTTCTATATCACTTATTACTCTGCAATTTTTTCTACCCTCTCCTTCCAGGAATTCCTTTTCTTCATTGTAATAATTTTGAAAACATTCGTTCATGACTTTGACTTGTGCTACTGTTCTTCGTAGACTGTCCCTTTCACTTTGAGCTTGCTAATACCTTCTTTTTGCTTTAATTTCCCGTTGATAAACCTATAAAACTATTTTGGTTCATTCCTGCATATCTATATACAGTAAAACCTCTCATATCCGGACTAATTGGGCCAAGGAGTGGTCCGAATAATGCAAGAATCCGAATAATGGGGGGGATTATATCCCCCCATATTTAAAAAAAAAAAAAAAAAAAAAAATTCTAGGTGAATATAAAATTTCTGAGTCATGTAAATATCAATAAACATAAGATAAATCATGTAAATATATAAATCTACGGTAAAAATACACAATAAAAATACAGTACTGTACAGGTGTAGTGTACAGTACTGTCAGTCCTACGTCTGGCAGCCGGCAGCAGTATCATGATGGCGGAGATTTCCTCCTCCTTGGTGTTGGTTGTACACAGCGTGCCAGAGTATTGTTCGCGACATCATAACACAGCGCTTCCATACGGAATTCAGAAAATGTACTCTATGGCAGCCTACTGACTTCCGAGAGAGATATCTTACATATGGCAGCTTGTTTAAGGCACGGGCAGTCCATCAAGACCGTTGAGGAATGTTCAGATGCCACTTGTCAATTATAGACGAAGCATTTAAAAAAGTATCGCCTTCCTTCCCGCGAGTAATTTGAACAGACGCGCATTGGTATAACTATCATTATTTTCATAATGGGTGGCAAGAAAGACCTAACAAAGGAGCAAATTAAAGTTATTGTATCTACACAAGGCAGAGAGGCCAGTGGAAGAAATATCAAGGATTGTGGATGTTACGAGGAGATGTGTGCATAAGTGGGTGGAGAGTTTCACGGTGGGTTGGCGGTGTCGCGGCAGCCGCGACACCGTAACAGTATAAGTGGCCAGGGTGAGGATGTAAAAGTCATATCGCAATATTTTTCTTGCTCTTATTTGAGGATGGGCATCCACTTGACGTTTCATGACATTTAGGGTGCTTGCTGATGTTTTACATCCTCGCCCTGGCCACTTATACTGTTACAGTGTCGCGGCTGCCGCGACACCGCTAACCCACCGTGAAACTTTCCACCCACTTATGCACACATCTCGTAACATCCACAATCCTTGATATTTCTTCCACTGGCCTCTCTGCCTTGTGTAGAGATACAATAACTTTAATTTGCTCCTTTGTTAGGCCTTTCTTGCCACGCATTATGAAAATAATGATAGTTATACCAATGCGCGTCTGTTCAAACTACTCGCGGGAAGGAAGGCAATACTTTTTAAAATGCTTCGTCTATAATTGACAAGTGGCATCTGAACATTCCTCAACGGTCTTGATGGACTGCCCGTGCCTTAAACAAGCTGCCATATATAAGATATCTCTCTCGGAAGTCAGTAGGCTGCCATAGAGTACATTTTCTGAATTCCCGTATGGAAGCGCTGTGTTATGATGTCGCGAACAATACTTTGGCGCGCTGTGTAGGGCTGTGAGGACCCCTTGAGGAGCCCTATGATCCCTGGTGATGTCCTATGGTGCTATCAGAGGCATGGTAGCTGACCTGTCTTCTTCAGGAAGGCACAGGTGAGGCGGATGACAGCGTGTTGTCCTGAGAGGTAGGCAGGGCGCCAGGCGGGGCAGGTCGCTTGCCAGCAGGGTGGGCAGGGCTTTACGTCTTATTACTAGTTATTATACATCGTATTGATTATGGTGAGCTGTTTGTTATATACACGTGTCATTATTTAGGTCAGTGTAGTACTGTGTGTCACCATAAATAAGGGTTATTTAAAGGTGTTGAGGTGGCGGGGTAGCCAGGGATGGGGAAACATTCTTGCCGCGGCCACCCCGCAACACTAACGGAAAAAGCGTCCGTGTGACACGACCTTTAAAGGCCGTGTCATACGTCTTGTTGACCTGCGATTGGTCGAGAGGTTTTAGAAACCGTTTGTCATTGGCTGGTGACTGATGACAAGTTTGATGACGTCATTACTCGTCCAGCCAGTCAGGGCCTTCCTACCTGTTTACTACCTACCGAGGGAGGCTTGCTGGATAAGGTAGAAAGGCCAGGTAATATCTAGGCGGTGGGGGAGTGGGTGGTAGCTGGAGATACCACCTCCGTTGCTGGAGCTGGGTCCAAGGCTCAATGGCAACAGATCACTCGCCAATACAACATTTGGACACAACAAAGAAACCACAATTACAGTATACAAAGAATATGCTCAGTGATGGATCATAAAAGCTTTGCCTGAAAAAAAAGAGGAGGAGGAGGTCCAAATAATATCGAAGTCCGAATAATGAGGGTCCGGATACGAGAGGGTTTACTGTAATGCCTTTCATAATTCTTATCTCCGTCTCTGTGGATTCCTACATATTCATTTCTAGCTCTCTTGTATACCTCCCTTGTCCTAATTATTCATCTTCCTTTTCCATCTCTTCCATGCAACATCTCTATCTCTTTTTGCTACTTTACTCCTTCTATTACACCAGTCGTTCTTCCAGTTTTCCTTCCCTGTTTTCTTAGGTACATACTTATCAACGCAATATTATGCATTTCCAAGAAATAGTCCCACTTCTCTTCCACATTTTTGGCCTCGTGGAAGGGCCTCCAAATGCATTGAGTAAAGAACTTTGTAATCCCCAAAAGTTGGCTTTTCTATAATTGTATCTTCCCTTTCTATATCTCTCATCCTTTGGCTCTACAATATCCTTGGTAATTTCAAACTCAAGTTCAAACTCAAGTACCACATGGTCAATCTTTCCAACACCAGCTTTTACACCAAGGTTTTCTACGTGATCACACACCTTTCTTAATGGAAGAAGGATTATTTTCCACTAAAAAGTACAGTATATAAGTTTACAAACATGTGTGTAGAGCACATAAAAACATGTCCGTCCACAGCGGCTGCGTGGTTCTCTCTCTCTCTCTCTCTCTCTCTCTCTCTCTCTCTCTCTCTCTCTCTCTCTCTCTCTCTCTCTCTCTCTCTCTCTCTCTCTCTCTTTTCTCTCTCTCTCTCTTCTCTCTCTCTCTCTCTCTCTCTTCTCTCTCTCTCTCTCTCTCTCTCTCTCTCTCTCTCTCTCTTCTCTCTCTCCTCTCTCTCTCTCTCTCTCTCTCTCTCTCTCTCTCTCTCTCTCTCTCTCTCTTCTCTCTCTCTCTCTCTCTCTCTCTCTCTCTCTCTCTCTCTCTCTCCTCTCTCTCTCTCTCTCTCTCTCTCTCTCTCTCTCTCTCTCTCTCTCTCTCTCTCTCTCTCCTCTCTCTCTCTCTCTCTCTCTCTCTCTCTCTCTCCTCTCTCTCCTCTCTCTCTCTCTCTCTCCTCTCTCTCTCTCTCTCTCTCTCTCTCTCTTTTTTTTAATCCCGTGGTTGCCGTTGCCAGAGCAACTACCGTACATGAACTTTTATTATTTATTCATTATTTATTATCATTTATATTATATAATACGAGGAACTGTACTCGAAAATGCCAGTGTCGCTGGCAGTTACTCACAGGTGCTAATAAGTTGGTTATGGAACAAATATGGCTTATTCCATGCACTTAAAACACAAAGTATAATACTAGAACGATTTCTATTAAAGATAATGTATAGAAGCTATTCTGAAAACATGTATATAAGCAATAACCTCAAAGGTTATAGTTGGGAGGCGATGGAAAGTCACTCTATATTATAATGAACATAAGAAAGTAAGGAAGCTACAAGAGCGTGAGACCTACACGGGTATATCTTACCTATATTATATTAGTCATAAACGAAGTTTAGAAGTAACTATACAGGCATCCCTATTTCTGTTATTTTGTTTTGTTTATCAATAGATAGAAAGCCGGAAGTGCAATGAGCGACGCGTGAATCCATGTTTTATTCAATCTTCCCTACAATGCGTGCATCGCTCCACATTCATAACCTATCTGGTCGCAGCCCTAAACGATTTCGGCATTCTATATTCTTCTTTTCAAAGCATTGCTTATTGTATTTTGACAAGCGTTTGCCAGACGCAACAGTACTGTCTTAGAAAACAGTGAGAACATTGCCCCCCAATAAAACATGCTACAATATACATGTAAAAAATATATTAAGCTTTGATACTTGAGGCGAGTAATTTGCATTAAACTGCTATTTTAGAACGTTCAATCGTAATGCATGTCATCCATACAATTAGTAGAACAACAGAAGAACTTTATTTTTTGGTATTCAGATGCGGTGCATCAATATTTATCGCGAAATTGATTTACGAAAATGCGAGTCACGGTGGGAAAACACAGTAGACCAACCTTTGAGTTAAAACTGCCAGCGACCACTGGCATTTTCGAGTTACAGTTCTCTCGTATTGACCTACATGAATATGTTAAGATTGCATATTATGGTAATTACAATTTCTTTTATTCTTTCAGAGTGTTGTGGAAGACTGTCCCGTGGCATGTCACTGTGAAGTGACTGGCATCAAGAGCAAAACACCTTTGACGCCTATTACCTTTGTCAACTGTAATTCAGCTAACTTGACTCAATTGCCAGACATAATCCCAAGCCATACCAGCAAACTCTTTCTTGGTAACAATCGTGTGAGTTTCTTGTCATGTCTTTTCATTATTCTTCTAATCATGATATAATTTATGTTTTCAATCTCGTACATTGATTCTGCACAAATATTTTACTCCATATACAGGAGAACGCATGTTTTGGTGTTGCATTTGTTTGCCACGGAGAACTTGCTTATACTGACAAGGTAAATTTTTCATATATTTGATGCTAATGGCATCATATAATTCAGCCATTTATGCTGTTAAGGTCCCTTTTTTTTATATTTGTCTATTTTTTTAAAATTATTTTTATAATTAAACCCCAGCTATCAGATTTTCCACTATCAGAAAAGCTCCAGCAACCGGAATTTGTTTAAAGAAAAAATATATTAATAAAATAATTGTGGAAATTATCCACCATCCACCCTCTCAATTAGTGAGAATGGTAGTTTTGTTCCCCGCCCTTGGTAATGAGGGAGGTCTTGTTCGCTCACCATAGGGGGAGAGTAGGAATATATATATATATATATATATATATATATATATATATATATATATATATATATATATATTATATATATATATATATATATTATATATATATATATATATATATATATATATATATATATATATATATATATATATATATATATATATATATATATATAATATATATTATAGTTATAATGGTATTGGGTAGAAATTAAGGTAATTTAAGTAAAATATAAGTATTGGGATATGGTGAATAATAATAATAGTCCAGTTCCCAATGTACAAAAAAATGGCTTTCGTTGGAATTTTTTGGAGATTTGTAAAACTATACATTTTTAGAAACTTTGGGACCTTCTGAACCAGGAAATCAATGTTTACATTTTTTTCAATCACAATATGGCGGCCATCTTGGATTTTCAAAATGGCGGCCATTTTCACATTGATTTCACGAAATCTCTGCTTCTAATGGTGGTAGACATCTGATCTTGGTGTCTAAATATACATCTTCAAGGGCGAGGAATATAATGGAACAGTGTTTCTGCAATAAATCATTATACTTATGCTCGTATTTGTAGTCACATACCATGACTGCTCGTGGTAATTGCTATGATTTTGTTCCATTTCTACTCAGTCAAAATTATTCACTTGATCTTGTAGCTGCCATGGAAAGTACTAGAGCAATCATACAGTGCTCCTATTGCATTCACAACAGAGCTGGCATGACATATTGATTTAATTAGGACAAGACAAAAAGTGAACAATGACCACGTACAATGTTGGTATGTGACTACGAATACGGACATTAATCAAGAAAATGTTCAAAAAGTATTCTTGGCACAGTAATAGTACATATTTAATTAATTATCACTGTCAATCTCATCATCAGAATCACAGTAGTTGTACACAGCATCATCGTCATTGTCACACTGTGCGCTGCACAAACACATATCTGTGCAAGGTAAGGCCTTGGACTTGCACGAGCAGCGCTGGGACGAGCAGTCTTTTTTGCAATGACATTTCACCATCTCCAGAATGGCCTTGGGTGCTGGGGGAAGGCTTGTGGTCGTTGGTTTTAGCTGGCCATCATCACCCTTGTGATACCCATTCTGAAGCGGGTCCAGCAGATCCTGATGGGGAAGAGAAGCCTGACCCCAGATTCGTGCTTGCACATGTGTCCTCATGATGTGCTGCTTCAAGGCACCCATTGTAGGTGGCAGCTTGTCACTTTCTGCCATGTACACTCCCTGCCATAGCCCGGGGAAAATCCGCTCACCCCAAACCTCCTGGCATGTCACTTCCTTTTAAATGCCTTATCGACGGTCCTAGATATTAGAAGGGGAATATACACACACACACACACACACACACACACACACACACACACACACACAGACACACACACAGACACACACACACACACACACACACGCACGCACGCACGCACGCACGCACGCACGCACGCACACTTAATAAAAGATCAAAAGTCAGAATGGTGCAGTGTGATAAGTGGAGTTCCTCAAGGATCAGTATTGGCCCCAGTGATGTTCTTGGTCTATGTAAATGATGTGACAGAAGGAGTAAACAGTTAAATGAGCTTATTCGCTGAGGAATATAAGACAATACAAGCAGACTGTCTAGACTGTCTGCTAGGTTGCTGAGGAATATAAGAATGGCATTCAAATATCTGGATGAAGAGATGATCAAGAAATTGATAACATCTCTGATTCGACCAAGGTTGGAATATGCGGCAGTGATTTGGTCACCACATAAAAAGAAAGATATAAGGAAGATTGAGAGAATACAAAGAGCAGCCACAAAAATGGCTCCAAGCCTGAGAGATTTACCATATGAAGAAAGACTTTCAAGACTAAAACTCCCAACACTTGAGAAAAGAAGAGAAAGGGGAGATTTTATAGCAGTGTATAGAGCATCAATGGGTCTGGAAAAAATTGATAGAAATGATCTGTTTGTGTGGGATGACAGAAGTACAAGAGGTCATGAGAAGAAATTCACGCTTTGATCTTGCACTGCCTTTCAGTGAATCAGCAATGTAGCGGTCCCAGACAAGGTCCAGGCATGACACAGTCTGAAGCTTTGTTGACGGGTACGGTATGAAGACATCCTGGGCATAGTCATCAAAGTTCTTGGCTACCGCAGGCTTCAGCATCTGGACAATGACTGCCCCATCAAGAACTAGGCAGGTGGTGTCAGGAACCTCTGATTGGGCATTGGAGAACTCATCAAAGCATTTGAGGAGATCACTCTTCGTACCTAGATGGAGACTTTCTCCATCGGAGAGAGCTGGAGGACACGCTTGATTCTCATGACGAAAGAACTCTTCAAGGTTTCTCCCTTGTCTGGCAACCAATATCTTGGCTTGGTACGGCTTGGAGCCGTGAGAAAAGTGCTACGTCGTTCCTGAGAGAGGCCAGCTGCTGTTTCCCTTTGCTCACACTTCTCGGGGTGGAAGTGCTGAACACCTTCAGCTTGTTCCGACGAATTGCATCATCAATTGGCTTCGTCCTTTCCACTAGGCAGTCTCTGGTGAAAGCCTGGAACTGCTCTTGGCCAATCTTCTTCACATTCCTGACAGTCTCAACTGCAGCAGGATCTGCAATTTCCTTTGTGTCAAGGACAATCAGATCCATGCTCTCTTCCACAAAGGGGTTGCCAAGCTCTTCTATGATGCTGACAAGGGCTCGCCTCCCCCAGTGTTGATGGCCGTCTTGGAACTCTTCTATGGCCCTGGCAACTTCTGGCCCGGCAATCTTCCAACGCCGCAGGGCAGTTGGGTTGTCAGTGAGGCCGACTGCTCCACCATCTCCTTTGATGCATGTGTTATTTTGTTCATGCGCCTGGTGGTTTGGGATCGAAGGGAACACGTTCTTCGTCTTCCGTACAGTGAAGTTGCCAGCCCTAAATTATCTGTCTACATCTGGGTGCTTCACTGGGAGTGCAACCATGTCCCTCAGGTGAACAGGAACCCACCTGGCATTGTGTGTGTGCTCTAAGGCATGGAACCATGGGACCAGTTCTGTCAGGGCATCAAGGTACATCGTGAATGAAGCCTGCTGCAGAGAACGCACGTAGACCAGTACCAACATCTCTAGTTTCAGCACAGTTGCCCAGTACTGAAAGTTGGGAATGTCTTCTCCTCTCTGGTGACACCAGGCTTCAAACTCAGGCATGTCTTCTGCATCATCAAAATCTGTCATACAGTGGAGTTCATACGCACGGTGTTGCAGGATGTGCAGTACCGCTGCAGTGATTTGATGAGCTCTTCTTGTGCGGTTAACATGGGCAGCTCGCAGGAAGGAGTCAGCTGTCCCTGGCGTTGCAATCTCAGCTTGAACCAAGGCTTGTACCCAGCCACTTCCTCGCAGCCAGTCGCCCAGCATCTTCAGGGCGACCATCTCGATTTGGAGCCCACCAAACATCACTACCTTCTTTTCTTCACCATACTCCTCTGGCCACTTCCACTGAATTTGCTTTGTCAAGGCAAACAGTGGCTGGTCCAAGGTGACGACAGGTGTCTGGCCAGGATTCACATTTTCTACAGCATTCTTCACCACATCCATGGAGTGCCGGATCATGGCCACTGTGTGGGCACTGTCAAGGAACAGTGGAAGCAGGGCGGTGGGGCAGATGGTTCGAGCTATCGGCGGCTGGCGACTGGCATGAAACGCTGACCACGATATGTTCTCGTCTGTCCCAGTGTTGTCCCCTAAGACCCGCCTTGCGTGCTCTAGCCACAGGTATTCCTCCTCAGTCTGCTCCTTGAAGCTGTCTCTGGTCAAGGACACCACTCTAGTAGCTGGAACAGACAGGTTCTTCATGCTGGTAGTGACTGGGGGCACATTAGTATAGTAGTGTGGCAGTGGATCTTCGAGCTAGCATCTCTAGATCCACCAACGATTACAATGCTTCGGTCCACTCCTTCGCCAGTGAAAGAGGGGTGCTGGAGGAGGGAGATGGCTGTACCATGGAAGGAATTTTCCGCTGTCGTTGAACTGGGATTGTGGTCGATATTGTCTACGGCTGACGTTGTGAAGACATTGCTGCGCATCTTTGGGGGGCAGACCACTTGTTCTCTGTGAAACTGTTGGCAGGCAGTGTTCCCCATCTGAGCTGAGAGCTGGATAACGTGGGCATAGAAGATGCTCATGCCCAGGTGTGACAACCTGTCTACTAATTCCCTCTTTCGTGTGTGAGCGTGCAACATCATCCCTACGTATGTGAGAACTGGTGTCTCCTGTGCAGCACTGTGCCTGACAGTTACGGTTCCTGTGGTGCGATGTGTTCGGTTGTGCTTGATGCAGTTAAGCTTCAGCATCTGGGCAATGGCAAGTGCTGCAGGGGTTCTGTCTGCCATCTGATCCTTAATGCTGGGACCCTCTAGGACCATGCTCACCAGGGCAAGCAGCAGTGATGGCACAGATTCTTTTTGTCATCCTTAACAGCTTACGTCTAGTAGGTATAGGTATAGGTGAATATATCTTCTGCTGTAATACACAAAACAACACACTTTCGGGGTACTACGGATATAAGACTATTATTAATTAAGTGTCTAAACATTACAATGACCTTTTCTTTCTAAATTAAGATATGAGATTGGCGGAAGCATCACTATAACTCACTTTATTGGTCTCTGTAGAATCACAACACAGCCACTCGATGAGCCATTTTTCGTGCCTGTTTTAAACTTAAACAAATGCGTGTTGTCATACCAATCGAGAGGGAATTTTTAGAGGGAAACCCGAGATAATACAAATGTTCTGTAAACATTACTATACATGTGTCTTAACCCTCGCATAGTTAGTGCCTGTTTACATGGATTTTCGGTGAACACTAAGGGTTTGTAAAATTATAGTAACCGCTAGCGGCCATTTTGAAAAAAGGCTGCCACAGCCATCAGGGACTGAATTTGACATGGCCCAATATCCAAATCTGTTCATAATATGATAGTCTACTAGTGTGCCAAATTTGGTGCTTTCCTCACAAAATGCACAATTGTTATGGTATATCTAGCTTAGGCGCCTTACTAACAGGAAAGGGCAACACACAACGTCCAAGGTGCATTTGATAGGAACTACAAATTTCTGGACATTGTTGCCAAATTGCTGGGATCATTATGTGATTCACGGATTCTACGAGAATTATTCACACTCTTTGAGCGTGGTCATGTTCCTCCTGGATGTGATCTACTAGGAGACAGTGGCTCTCCTAGTCAGAAGTGACTGTTGACTCCCTATAAGCGTCATCAGCCGGGCCCACAAACCAACTATAATAGGTAAGTATTGTTTAATGTACTCTGTTCACTCTCATGCATGCTGAAATATTAATTCTACTAGAAAGGCTAGGTAGTGTAGCAATGGTAATGAAGATTAAATTAGTTAGAGTAAGACAGGTACTGGTAGGATAGAAGCAATTAGCTCAATTCATGCAATACCCTATACTAGACCCTTTTAGGTTTTCTTTATTACCACTGCCTATTACATCAATTATTATTATGATACTTTAGATTCGTAATAGCATATACTTAATTGTTATAAACGTCATCAACATCTTCCTGTTATTTTTTTTTTATCTAACCTAACCTCACTACCATTTATATTTGGTTCAAATAGCAGAGATGCAAAATGTTAGGTTATGCTGGACAGGCCTTGGTAGGTTACGTTGATAATGCTTAGCCTGCTGAATGGTGCACTAAAACATATGTATTACAGCCTTAACACTACTAGGTGTTTAACAACTCATTTAGCAAAGAAGATCTCATTTTTTGTCAAGGGGGGCCCAGCTTTTTTCCTCATTAATTAGATTGAAAACCTCATTAATGACAATGCTATAAATAGCATGGTTCCAATGTATACCAACTATAGTAAAAATAATATAATAGAATGCCTGTTTGATGGTTAAAAATATTAATTAATCAAAATGGTAAATATTCAGGAGTAGACGGCCGTCAGCCATTCGCGCACCATCAAATTCGCTTATTCAACCTAAATAACTCAACAAAACCTAACTCAAACCTATCCTAAACCTAACCTAACCAAACTTAAGCATAACCTATCGTAGCTTTTATATAAAAATGTGTTATATTTTTGGTTTCCGCAAGTTAATTGTAAATATTGCGCAGTAGTAGAATACTGGTTAGTTGCCCTGGCTGGTTGGCTACCACCAACCAGCTGGGCAATCGCATACCATCAGATTTGCTTAAGTAACCTAAATAACACAACAAAACCTAACCCAAACCTATCCTAAACCTAACTTAAGGGGAGAGTCCGCCGTGAATTTTAAATTGCATCTACGGTCATGAATAATTTATATGTTTTGTGTATTCAATCAATCATTGGGGGCATACGCCGGGGGGCGCGTCGCCTCGCCCACCCTACAACGCCACTCCCGGGGGTCACCACGCGCGAGTTCCCATGCAGGCTCCTTTCCCATACCAAGCAGCTCTCGACAAGAAACATCAACTTGCCCCAGCCACGAGCCTTGTGGGCACCCCCTTGGCCTCCTCCACGCCGGATTGTCTCTTACAGATACAACCCGATGGGAAGGATCGGTTTCAGGGTAGCGTGCCACATGCCCATATAGCCGAAGTTGGCGCTGACGGACTATGCAGGTAATAGGCCTCGATTCAGTCTCACGGTGCAATCGCTGATTTGACACGTCTCACAACCATAGAGTAAGACAGGGATCACAAGCGACTTGAAGATCCGGATCTTTGTCCTCCTGCACAGGTACCGACAACGCCAAATACTCCCGCTGAGCGAGTCCATAACACCGTGGGCTATGCCAATCCGTCGTAAGACTTCTTGACGTGACCCGCCGTCATTATGGACTGCGCTACCAAGGTATGTAAAACTTTCCAAGATCTCAATGTCCTCGCCACACGCATGAACAGACTGTACTGCTTCATCTAGTAAGTCTCCAAATACCTGGACCTTGGTCTTGAGCCAGGAGACCTCAAGTCCCAAAGGCTTTGCCTCCTCATGCAGCGCCTCGAGAGCCATCACCAGGACCTCCAGCGACTCAGCAAAGATTACGGCATCATCGGCAAAAACAAGATCAGTGATCTTGGTGTTGCCGACGGATGCTCCACAATCACTTTGATCTACAACCTTGTCCAATACCCAGTCCATACAAGCGTTGAAAAGTGATGGGGCAAGGACGCACCCCTGCCTCACTCCTGTATTCACAGGAAAGAAGCTGGATACACCTGCCCCACACTTCACAGCACTCTCAGTCCCAGAATACAGACCAGTTATCAAACCAATAGTCCTTGCAGGAATCCCTCGAAGTCGCAGAAGATCCCAGAGTGACTCACGATGCACTGAGTCAAACGCCTTCTTGAGATCAACATAGGCTGCAAGCATCCCCTGTCGAAACTCACGTCGGCGTTCCACCAGGACACGAAGCGCTAGGATACGGTCCGTTGTTGACTTACCAGGCATGAACCCAGACTGCTGAGGTCTCTGATGCTTCACCAGATGACTGCAAATTCGTGTCAGCAATAGATGGGCAAGCACCTTGCCTGGTACGCTGAGCAGTGTAATACCGCGGTAATTGTTGCAGTCCTGACGGTCCCCTTTCCCTTTCCAGATAGGGACGACCAGCCCCCTTTTCCATTCAGGAGGAATGGTACCTGATTGCCACACGGCAGTCAGGACAGCATGCAACCCACGGATCATGGCCTCACCCCCAGCTTTGAGGAGCTCCGCACTGATATTACAAACACCAGCTGCCTTTCCACCCTTCAACTTTGCTACAGCCTCTCTGACTTCGTCAAGAGAGGGTGCGGTTTCGTCAATGGGAGGATCGGCATCCACTGCTTGTAACCCAGTGGTGTGAAGCTGCTCAGTTGGAGGGTCCACCGTGAACAACTGCCCAAAGTACTCAGCCCAACGAGCCATCTATATTAGTATTTGTATATTAGTACCCTTGTTATCACATGAAAATTTCAAGCTGATCAGATGAAAGGAAACATTTGAAAAAATTAAAGAACCTATTTATGTCGGTTTTTGATGAAATTTTTAATTGCATCTTCTCAGCCATTTTTTGACCAATTTCCTTGCGACATGAGCATATGATAATTCATTGTTATTCTAACAATTTGTTCTGAGAATATTTTGAAAATTGTTTTAGAATTGTTTTTTTAAATTGTAAAAAAAAAAAAAAAAAAATAGAAAATTTTAAGGATAATTTTCCCATATATCAAAACTAAGACTTAAAAAAAGAAAAGAAATCAGAACAGATTTTCTACGATATTTGATTTTGTGTGTCCTAAAGTTTCGTGAAAATCGTGCCAAAAATAAAAGCAGAGATGAATTTTATGTTCATTTTATACTAGTTTTGAGAAAAACGCGTTTGAAGTTTTGCTAAAGTTTCTGCGCTCCAGTGAAGGTACTATACTGTCAATGCTACTTTCATATGAATTTTATGGGATCAGTATCAATGCATGCATAAAAGGATCTGCACCTTGTCCCCCCTTATAAAGGTATTAATTAATCGCTCAAAGGCGAGGGTGTCAGGGCGCGCCACGCCCTTCATTGTTGCAAGGTTCGTTCAAAATTCACCAGGTGCATAGCTTTCGATTGGAATTCCTTTGTCTGTCTTCCTCTTCTTGTTTATTGTCTTCTTCGGTGTAATTCTTCTCTTTTCTCTCTTTTCTAGTCCTTTTTGGATGTATACATTTGTTCCAAAAATTTTTGTGAACAGGTTTCAGTTTTCATATCCAAAATTGTGTTCCAGAATTGTTACCTGGGTAACAAACTTCACCCTGAAGAGTGCTGTTGTTGTTGTTTTTTCTAGAGGCTTAGTTTTGATATATGGGAAAATTATCCAAAAAAAACTCAAATGTTTTTTTGTTTTTTTTTACAAGTTTTGAAAGTTTAAATGCCCCTCGCTATGGGCATTTAAAAAAATATCCGACTGAAAAAAATTCCACCATCTGAAAGCCAAAGGATAGGGTGTTGCCATAGACCATATAACTCAAATTCGTATATTAAAAAATTATTTTCATATTTTCACGGCGGACTCTCCCCTTAAACACCTAAAATCTAACCAAACCAAACTTAAATGTACCCTAACCTAGCTATTCTTATATAAACATTATATATTTTTGGTTTCCGCAATTGACTAACAACTGGCCAATATACAGTACCCTCCCGAGTTTCGCGCTTGCTTTCTTCTGAAGGCATAGCGCTAAACTCGAGGATCGCAAAACTTAGGGTATTGAAAACACTGAAAAAATGCATATTTATTCCGGTGCGAGGTGTACCGTATTTTACAGCTTATAAGACGCACTTTCTCCCCCCCAAAATACCCTGAAAAATACTCATGCATCTTCCAAGACTAATGTTTTAGTACTTCCTCAGTACTCAGTACCTCAATACTTACCTGTTACAAGTATTTCAAATACCTGAGTCATTCAAATCAACTAATCTGTCCTCACGCTGTGATGTTTACGTTCCGCCTCTGAGGCTCGACAGATTGCTACCAACAGCACCATCTATCGTCTGCTAGTGTTGGTGCATCATTTACCACCAGGCTGTCACACATATCATAAGCTCTTTTCAGTCCTGGAAATTATCACCCATGGCGAATTCATCAAAACTATTTACTAATACTATCGCATACAAGCTAAAAGTTGTACGATACGTGAAAGAACAAGGGAACAGAGTAACAGAAAGACATTTCGGACCACCGCTGGGAGAGGCAGTGGCCGAGTGGTGAGCTCAATGTCCCTAGTTCGAATCCTACCGGGCCAACTCTTTGGGTACTCCGTAGTGTAGGGGTAGCACACTCGGCTCACAACTGAGAAGTCCCGGGTTCGATCCCCGGGCGGAGCGGAAATAGATGGGCTGTTTCCTTAAAAAACCTGAGCCCCTGTCCACCCAGCAGTGAATGGGTACCGGGTGTTAGATGGGAGTTTGTGACCCGCCTCCCGGGGTGGCGGCTTCGGTCAACACTAGAGGAGAGGAGAGGAGAAGGAGGAAGAGGAGGAGAAGAGAGGATTTACGAAGCGATACTAAGCGGTAGAGGTCACAAGAAGAAGAAGAACAAGCTTGCCGAGAAAATCGGTAGATTTTACTACCGCCTACTGGTACAAAATCTGTTTACACACAACCCTCGTTTTCACGGACTAATAGGGGAGAGCACTGGTCCGGGAACCGCAAACGTCCGGGAATCGCAACAGTTCGAGGCCATTACCCACCCCCGGACGTTTATCCTACTCTAGTATTTACTGTCCGGTAACCGCCAATATCAACTACCCCGCCGCGGACTTTTACGTCACTTTCTTGTTGTTTTTAGGGCTGCGAGGATCCCTTGGGGAACACTATGAGCCCTGGTGATGTCCTATGATGCTATCACAGGCGCTGTAGTTGACCTGTCTTCCTCAGGAAGGCACAGGTGAGGCGGATGACAGCGTGTTGCCGTGAGGGGGGGACGCCGGCCGCCGCCAGCAAGGTAGGCAGGTCACAAGTGGCGACGTTCAGGTTGAGGAGTTGACAGCGTAGCACTACACGGTGGGAGTGGAAGTGCGGACACTGCAGCAGAAAGTGTTCAATAGTCTCAGAGACGTTCCTGCACCAGGGGCAGTGGGGGTCAGGCGACTGACGGAGGCGGTGCAGGTGAACTGTGAGTGTCGTGTGCCCAAATGTAAACAATACGACCGCTGAGCATGCTGCCACCTGGCGGTAGGCCAGCTGCCGCCAGCAGGGTGGGCAGGTCAAAGGTGGCGACGTTCAGGGTGAGGAGTTGAGAGCGTAGCACTACATGGTGGGAGTGGAAGCGCAGACACTGTAGCAGAATGTGTTCAATAGTCTCAGAGACTTTACTGCAACAGGGGCAGTGGGGGTCAGGGGACTGATGGAGGCGGTGCAGGTGAACCGTGAGTGTCTTGTGCCCAAATGTAAACAATACGACTGCTGAGCATGCTGCCACCTGGCGGGAGGCACGGAGACTGACCAGGGGTGACAGGAGACGCTCGGACCACCGGACAACTTTGTCGACCTACAGACTAGACCAGGCATTTGTCCAGGACTCTGACATATTCCCGGACCTCGGATTTTGACCGGCAAATCCGATATCCGGGAAATGGAGGTCCGGGAAAACGAGGGTTGTGTAGTTTTATTTCTTAGAAATTTCTTTCCAAAATCAGGGCGCGTCTTTCAAGATGCAGCGTCTTAAAAGCCGTAAAATACGGCTGTTCTCGAGGTATCTCAAGATTATCTCTTTCCCAAGGTATCTCCTGCCTCTCGAGGCATTCGAGAGTCAGGTCTGGCAACCTGTTCTAAGGCAGCGCGCGTGACGCCAACGTTAGGAAGACGTGTCCCGTACGTGTCCGAAGCAGCGCGAAACTCTTTCTCTGCACCGTTGAGTGGCCTAAGAACACCCACATGTTGCCCATTAACTCTACAGTACCCTCCTGAGTTTGGCGCTTGCTTTCTTCACAAGGCATAGCGCGAAACTTGAGGATCGCGAAATTCGGGTATTGAAAACACTGTCAAAATGCTTATTTAGTCACCCAGCAGTGAATGGGTACCGGGTGTTAGCCGGAGGTTTGTGACTCGCCTCGCGGGTTGGTCAGCCAAAACTAGAGGACAGGAGAGGAACTACGAGCTTGAACTTGAGTTGGGAGTCACCCAGCTGATGCTGTCGATGAAGCCTTTGGTCCGGCGTTCTCCCACACACGTAGTACTCTATTGGGAGAGAAGCAAAACTAGGTGTTTCATTTTCCATTCATTCCTCTCTCTGCATCACATTCATACGGGGTCCCCCATCACTGAGGGGTCCCCTGCTTCTCATTCTCTCTCATGCGTGCTCTCCAAGAATGCTCCAAGCATTCTTTTACACTTTCAGTCACACGACTGTCACTCCTCCACTCAGCACACAACCCCAGTAGGTACTCCATCTGCCTATCCACTCTCCTGTCTCTCATCTCTCGCCATTCTTCCTCTCCGACTTCTACCACTACCTCCAACATCTTTGTTCTAGCATACTCATACCGTTCACATTACAGCATCAAGTACTCCACAGTTTCATCCACTCCTGTCACACACATCACACCCGTCTTGCAAACACCATTCCTTCATCTGTACATAAGAGTGATGAGACTATTTACCTCTTTAGCGACACTTGATCTTGATCTTGATCTTTATATTACCGTGAGTTATAAAATCTTTCTCTGCACCGTCGAGTGGCCTAAGAACACCCACATGCTGCCCATTAACTCTACCAACGATTGCAAGTGCATCGGAGATCACAGGGAGGTGACAGGAACCTCTAATCACAAGCGTCACTATAAAAATCCTGTCTGCGCCACCACGGGCGAGGGCCAACCATCACAGCCCTCGAGGGAACCTCCAGGGCCTACCATCCCACCCCTGGAGGTCACTGCCTAACGGCGCTGTGGGCACACATACACACAACACACACAAAAAAAAGAAAAAAAGAAAAAAAACTTCTACGAAGCAGCGCGAAACTCGGGATGGTAAGAATTTAGGACTCAGCGTGAAACTCGCATAGCGTGAAACTAGGGAGGGTACTGTATCTTTGATTGCAAGTGCATTGGAGGACATAGGGGGGCGGCATGAAAAGAATATGCGGCATATAAGAAAAGTTCTTAAGGTTAGTAAGCAGGGTAGAACAAGAAGTAACGGATTCAAGCCGGAAAAGCGTAAATTTAAAAAGGAAATTGGGAGAAACTGGTTCACAAATAGGATGGTGAACTATTGGAATTGACTAAGTCGTCAGGTGGTCAATGCGGAGTCTATTGGGGTCTTTAAAAGGAGTCTGGATAAATTCATGGATGGGGAAGAGAGGTGGATATAGGTAGAGTTAAGTAACAGGAACTACCTTGTGTAGGTCTCACGGCCTCTTGTAGCTTCCTTACTTTCTTATGTTCTTATGGCATGAGCCTCTCTAATCACAGGCGTCACTATAAAAATCCTGCCTGCACCACCACGGGCGAGGGCCAACCATCACAGCCCTCAAATGAACCTCCAGTGCCTACCATCCCTCCCCTGAAGGTCACTGCCTAACGGCGCTATAGGCACAAATGTTAACAAAAAACAAAAAAACAAAAAAAGCCGGTACGAAGCAGCGCGAAACTCGGGGAGTTAATGCGCGAAAGTCGGGATGGTAAGAACTTAGGACTCAGCGTGAAACTCGAGAATCGCGAAACTCGGATAGCGTGAAACTCGGGAGGGTACTGTACTGAGCAGAAAATAATAGAAGAATGTAACCGGTAAGGCAAGAGGAGCCAGCCTACTCCTTGGGAATATTTACCATCAAATTATTTATTTTATATTGGGGAGCAATTATTGATCATAACCATACTGAAATTCATCTTATACATTACAGAGCTCACAAGAGAACAATAAGTGTTGTGGAGAGAGGGATCGGGTATTGGAAGCGGAGATTTCATATTCACCACAATGAAATAAGAATTAGGTCCCCTGCTTATGTGTGTCAGATAAGTGCAGAGTGGAGAGGAATATACCACTTTCTTATACTGCTTCCACTCAAATAAGTAATAACACCCTCCTCCCAGTAACGCATAGCCTAACTTGCGCCCAGCCCTACTAAGAGAGAGAGAGAACAAAAAAAACCTTAGGTACACAGACAAGTTAATATTACATAAATTAAAATGCTGAAACTATATTGCTAACAAATTTGTGATGAGTTGTCATATACGTACTGTCAAATTGCTTCTCATGTAAAGCTGGGAGAAAGTAAATGGCCACTTCATAACCTTTAATTTTCTAGCTTAACTTATGTTTAGTCCAGTTTTTCCTCCTTCTAGTTAAGGAAAGAAAGCTCTGCCTGAACTTTATCTGTAATAGGCTTTGCTATTGCTGCTTCTGCTTTGGCTGTTTCTGCCCTCTTCTTTGCTTGTGCAGTGAGCAGTTCTTCCTCGAGTATTCGTAGCTCGAGTTTCCTCCTCTTCCTCAGGTGCTCGGCCCGACCTTCGTCAACCAGAAGGACAGGACAGGAGAAAGATTCAGCAGCTTGCGATGGTGGTTCAACATGTGTTGACTCCAGCAGTGGGGGAGTGCTTCCAGCTGCTGTATTGATGAAAGTGCATCCTTCATCTGACTGTTGATGATGAATGGTATCAGGTTGAAAATACAAGCAATTTAGTGTAGTAGTCAGGGCCACTATGTAATTTCACTGGATTTTTGTGGGGAGTTGCAAATTTTTGCATTTTCATGAAGGTAAGGGTCTACATAAAGTGAAAACCAATGTTTCCAAATTTTTTAAATCCGTTATGGCGGCCATTTTGGAATTTCAAAAAGGCCGCCAATATTCACCGTGAATGTTCAATATGTTGACTTTATAACTACATATATACCAATTTAAGATGTCTTTTCTTAGGTTTTAAGGGGTGCTGAATCCAAATAAATTGCTTATGAAGAGCCCAAATCACCACAACACTTTATTACACTGTAAAACGTGTGTGTAAAATTTTACACAACATCTTAATTATATGAATAAAGTACCTTCCGTACACACTGACTCCCAAAGAGTCATGTTTGTTTCTTTTCTTCATTAAGATTCATAAAACTGTGAATAAAAGTGTATTTTTACTTAATCACTTTGACAAAATAGACAGTTGTGTAAATTTTACCCACCATTTAAATCATGAGAATTAAGTATGAATGGTTAAAATAATGTGAGCAGACTTCTACAACATATGACATGACATACACACTTGCATTTATTTACAAATATCTACATAATGTGCATTCTTTTCTTACTAAGAATCTCGGCACTTTTAAATGTAGATGAAATTTACAAATGTTTAAACCTAACATTGCAACTGTTATTTTGCAGATTGGTATGTGATAGATATAAACCATACTGTGACCACGACTGACAGAAATATATAATGTTCTTGTTCGTCCTATTATTAGGTACAGTGAGCCATCATGAATGAAATACAAGTGGACATCGACCAGAAAGAATTGAAGAAACCAATTGGAAGCAATGAATTATCTGCCAAAAAAGTACTATTTGCATGGGCCTCATAGTGTAATCCAAGGGCTACATCGTTTGATCGTTTGTTGACGGCAATAAAAGAACGGGCAAAGTCACAAGATGTTGACTGTCTACAAATCCAAAGACGACTCGGTGAAGCTACTAAAGAAACGTTACAGGCAGCACACACGATTTGGCATCGAAAATGCTACGCAAAGTTAACTAACAAAGATCATATTTCACGTGGCATAAAACGCAAGCAAGAAGGATATGTCAGGTAATCGACTCGGTAGGAAAAATAAGCGCGACAAAGGAGAGAAAGGATTCAACAAACAGTAGCAATCTACTTTTACTTTTGCTGCCTGTAACGTTTCTTTAGTAGCTTCACCGAGTCGTCTTTGGATTTGTAGACAGTCAACATCTTGTGACTTTGCCCGTTCTTTTATTGCCATCAACAAACGATCAAACGATGTAGCCCTTGGATTACACTATGAGGCCCATGCAAGTAGTATCTTTTTGGTAGATAATTCACTGCTTCCAATTGGTTTCTTCAATTCTTTCTGGTCGATGTCCACTTGTATTTCATTCATGATGGCTCACTGTACCTAATAATAGGACGAACAAGAACATTATATATTTCTGTCAGTCGTGGTCACAGTATGGTTTATATCTATCACATACCAATCTGCAAAATAACAGTTGCAATGTTAGGTTTAAACATTTGTAAATTTCATCTACATTTAAAAGTGCCGAGATTCTTAGTAAGAAAAGAATGCACATTATGTAGATATTTGTAAATAAATGCAAGTGTGTATGTCATGTCATATGTTGTAGAAGTCTGCTCACATTATTTTAACCATTCATACTTAATTCTCATGATTTAAATGGTGGGTAAAATTTACACAACTGTCTATTTTGTCAAAGTGATTAAGTAAAAATACACTTTTATTCACAGTTTTATGAATCTTAATGAAGAAAAGAAACAAACATGACTCTTTGGGAGTCAGTGTGTACGGAAGGTACTTTATTCATATAATTAAGATGTTGTGTAAAATTTTACACACACGTTTTACAGTGTAATAAAGTGTTGTGGTGATTTGGGCTCTTCATAAGTAATTTATTTGGATTCAGCACCCCTTAAAACCTAAGAAAAGACATCTTAAATTGGTATATATGTAGTTATAAAGTCAACATATTGAACATTCACGGTGAATATTGGCGGCCTTTTTGAAATTCCAAAATGGCCGCCATAACGGATTTAAAAAATTTGGAAACATTGGTTTTCACTTTATGTAGACCCTTACCTTCATGAAAATGCAAAAATTTGCAACTCCCCACAAAAAACTAGCGAAACTACTGTAAAGTACATAGTGGCCCTGACTATAGGCTCACAAAAAATAAAGTTTTGAAAAATTGAATAAGTCTTTACTTAATAGGCCATTGAACAGTATCCACATGACTCAATTAAGCAGGATATTACATCAAGTATAGACATCCAGCCTCTGGCCCCTTTGCTTTTGGCTCAGTTCTTGCGGCTGGAACGTGGCAGCGAGCCACGTTCCAACCAATTAACTCATTACGTGAATTACTCATTAAGGGCTTGTTCTATGCAAAAAGTATGTTCTACAGACCCCCATTGATTTTGACAGCACTACTTGCATGTCAAATGTCAGCTCAATCCGACAATAATTAGGAGTAGTTTATGCTAATTACAGTACTCATTAAGGGCTTGTTTTACGCAAAAAAAAAATCTTCAGACGACCCCCAATGATTTTGACAGCACTACTTGCATGTCAAATTTCAGCTCAATCCGACAATATTTAAGAGTAGTTATACACATTTTGGCGGAAACTTGGTTCCAAGGGTCTTATGGTAAGCGACAGTGAGCCTCGCTCGCTGTCAATTAAAAAGACTGTGGAAGGTTACTGAGAAGAAATTAAACAAAACTTATGATCAAGAAAGAGGTTAACATAGGTTTATGATAGGTTTGAGTTAGGTTTTGTTGTGTTATTTAGGTTGAATAAGCGAATGCTGATGGTATGCATTTCTCCGACTGGTTGTCGGCTGCCGACCCCTGCACATTATTTACCAAAATAAATACAGCCAAATTCCCAACATCCGACCTCCAAACATCCGACTTGTCCAAACAACCGACTTTTTTCACCACCACATTGTGTCTTGTTTTGGCCATTTATTTTACTTTCTACAGTGAATAATGTCGTCTACAAGTGCTAAACGTAAGCGTGTTGTGTTGAACATTGAACAGAAAGTGAATATTATAAGGAAAGTAGAGCAAGGTGTTCCTAGACAAGATATATGTCGGGAATTTAACATCGGCAAGACGACTGTGGTGGACATTTTATGTACATCCGAACATCCGACTATTCCAATTATCCGACCTACCTTCAGTCCCCCCAAGGTCGGATAATTAATACTTAGCTGTAATACCAAAGAAGATGAAAACTGAATAACACTAGAGCATTTAATTATATGTCTTAAGTGTTACTATTTTATATTTCTTTGGTATTACATTTTCTTACGAAATGGCAAGGTGACATCTATTCAAAGAGTGGTTTTCTAAGAAACTAGATAATCTGCAGGAGTAGTTCGCCGCTAACCAGCTGGGCAATCAGCCACCATCAGATTCGCTTATTTAACCAATCGATAAAACATAACCTTAACCAAACCTAACCTAACCAATCCTAAACCTAACCAAACATAGCTATTATTATATATAAATGTGTTATATTTTTGGTTGTCGTAATAATAGTGAATAACTACTGCACAATATACACAAAATAATAGAGAAAAAGTAAGCTGTAAGACAGGTGGAGCCCGCCACCTCCTGCAGAATATTAACCTTAAAAAACTTCATTGAGACCCATGCAAGACAAAAATTACAGCAGATACATTTTCTTATAACACAACTAACCTAACCCTTGGTAAATTTTGGTTATTGAACAAAACTACATATTTATTGGAGGGGTGCCTAGGCTGATGTTTTGCAGCATATTCTTACCTGTAGCAGTAAGAGCACGGTTGTAGGTCAACCTGGTTGACCTTGCCAGCAGACTTCACAACCTGCCACCTCTATTGACAGTCCTTGACGTATCTGCCTTGACGTATCTGCCGCGATGGAAGGCGGCGGTCAGCTGGTCGGTGATGTCCTGCTAGGCATCTGCCTTGCTCTTCGCCGAGCAACCAGGCAAGAAAATTTCCCCTCGCAGGACATTTTTCCTTGCTTGGAAGAGCTGGCCAAGGAGTAAAGTCTCCTCCTGAAACCAATTATCCTTCTCTCTTCTAGGACAGTTTGTAGGTCAAGCGCCATGTCTGTGGTTGTGTCTTTTGAACAGATTGTTCATATCTGATACAATCCTTATTTATGATTTCATTCATTGTAGGTTTAAGCAATTATCATAGAAATATTAATCTTATGTTTTCTCAATATTTTTACGCTATTGATACTCTTAGTAGTGATATTTCATGTTATCTAAATCGAAAACTTTCTAAATGTAGCGCTAAGCGCTTCGTCCTTAGGACGAAGTCTTAGGACGAACCCTTAGGACGAACCCTTAGTTCTTTGCCCAAGGTAACTAGCAGAAAGTCTTAGACTTATCTCGAATCTTAGGACGAAATCTTAAATTTCTATAGGTATGGCCCCTGGCCCTGAAGACGGCCACCCCTGATATCGACGCCCCAGGCTTACGAGAGCAAGTGGAAGCAAGAATTTTAAAGCACTACAAGCAATGTGGGTGGCTGCACTGGCCGCATAATGGCAAGAGTGCCAGTAAGCAGCTTGCCAAGCAAAGAGAGTTGACTGTTAGCTTTTTTTGCGGGAGCTCTCGTCAGTACAAGTGAAATCGCAAATATGCTTCTATTATTATTTGCCATAGCTCACTCCATACACTATATAGGCCATTTTAGTCAATACTGTTAGAGACAGCAGTTATTGCAGAACTCGAATATATTTGTGAAAACTCAGTAAAACAAAAAATATAGATACAGGGAGGTCCAGAAGATACGAGCAGTTAGGTTCCACCTGGCATACTCGTAAAGCGAAATCTCGTATAACGAAACACATAACTAATGGTAAAATATAGGTTTGGTTCCAGGACTCTATCAATTAAAAAAAAAATTAAAAAAGACATGTTTTTCAAGCTAAAATAAACTATAGCAAACACAACAAACACACAGCGTCTATATTACCCACACTGTACTACCTATTCTGTAGAAAAAGCATTCTGAAAGAGAAAATAGCACACAAAATAACATACCTGCACACTAATTAAACATAAAACATGCATAACACTCACAGGTGGTAATGTTGTGTGGGGAGACAGGAAGCTGGCATGTAGCCAGCTGAGAGTCCCTGTTTGCTCTCTCCGAGGCTCGAGAGAAAACAGGGGTGACTGCGTTTGCAGGGATGACTGGGTTAGAGTTCTTCCTCCTCCCCTTGATCACTTGAGCTCTCTTCACACATTCCATAATCGAACCATGATAGCGCCACCAATTTGATTATTGACGCTATCGTGAAATTTAACCACGAAAAAAAGCAGACCACGATAGCCTCACAACAATGTCACGCTGCCTGTACGTATGTGTCATGACGGTCGTAAGATGGTCACGATGCAGTCATGACAGCTGTAAGACTATGTCACGAATGGAAAATAAACGGTCATTTTGTCGTCACGATAGAGCTACGATAACCACAACAGTGCCATGACGGTGCCATGAACGTACCACGATAGCGTCAAGAGCTAGCCCCACACGTGGGTGGGGGTTGCCATGGTGATGGAGAAGGAAGGGGGACTATAGAGATGAAAGTGGGAGAAACAGGGTTGTGTTGGTGATGGGGAATGGGGGGAAATGGGGGAGGGGGGGTTGTAATAAAGAAGGGGGTGTTGGTGTTGGTGGGGAAATGGGGGGGGGAGGGGGGAGAAGGCGTGGTGTTGGTGGGGGTGGGGATGTTACCACGTGCTGATGGGAGTAGTGGGTAGGGAGTCACGGGGGGAGTGTCATCACGTGGTGGTGGGAGTAGGGGGAGGTAGTCGAGGGGGGAGTGTCACCATGTGGTGGTGGGAGTAGGGGGAAGGTAGTCCAGGGGGGGTTTTATCACGTGGTGGTGGGAGTAGGGGAAGTGGAGTTGGGGGTGGGTGGAGGTGAATGAGAAAGGAGGGGAAGGTGGAAGAGGGTGCAAAAAAGGGGGGGTAGGCGCGCGTAACGAACGGTTTCTTATCGTCACGATAAACATACGACGATCATGACAGTGTCACGAAGCTGCTACATAGATAACGATTGCGTCACGATAGACTTACGATACCGCTGCGTTGGATACGAAAATCTGGGAGCTTCCCAATTTTTTAATGCACGCACTAACTTTTTGTGGCCTCGGCCGAGCGCGTCACGAGTGTCACGATCGGTCACGATGGACCCATAACCAGGATCATGACGGTGCTGCGCACTGCATTGTTGGCGCGTTCGTGGTTCCATTGTGGAATGTGTGAAGGGGGCTCAGGAAGAGGAAAGATCCTCGGTGCTGCCGCGTGATGCAATAGACTCGAGAGGGTAGGGTAGGTAAGGGACAAGGGAGGGGTGCGCAGACCTCTTCCACTGCCCACAAACTCGTCTCTGCGCATCTGAATCATTGTACATCGTCCAGTGATGTGAATTTTTGTAGGCCACATTGTCGTACCGAACCACCAGAATGATCATATTTTCAGATTGATTATCATACAACCTTAGGTAAAATAATATACTGTAGTCAGTAAATGACTTTATAATTATAGTAAATAACTTGTAATTTACTTTAGTAAATAACTTGGTAATTTTACTCACCCCAGTTTGAATGCTGTAGCATTGGATTTTCGATCTCGTATATTGAAAATAGACCCTAATTTACACATCTCGTATCATCGGATTCTCGTATATCGAATGCTCGTATAACGGGACCTCCCTGTATTGTGATGTTGAAGTCAAAGAACCTCTTCATAATGTTTATAACACATTTTACATATGACTGCTATTTGCAGCAGCTATGGAATAAATACCAAAATAATCCATTCTTTATTTTAAAGACGTCTCTTGAACACGATGGTGTAAGCAGATGTTTCATAAAATGCCATATAAGCGAAGCACGGAACTATTATTAAAAACATATCACCTCATTCTTCACGCACGTCAAAATTAGAGTGGCAGCCTTAGCCCTTTATCGGGCACTCATAGAAATACTCCAAAATTCAAAATTTCAATACCTAATA
Organism: Chionoecetes opilio; assembly: GCA_016584305.1. Classification (NCBI taxonomy): domain Eukaryota; kingdom Metazoa; phylum Arthropoda; class Malacostraca; order Decapoda; family Majidae; genus Chionoecetes; species Chionoecetes opilio. Next base: position 166,698 of record JACEEZ010002594.1, on the reverse strand, counting down.
TCATTAATTGATGATATTACAAGACTTTTTTACTCATGTGATTTTGTGAAAAATTTGCAATTTTATGTTGCAAATCTAGGTCAAAGAAATTACCATAAACAGTTCCTCGCCGGTATAAGGTAACACAAATTCCAACAAGTGTACATTTAAAAATTTTAATTAAGGAAAAATAGAAACATATATTGTTAAAGGAACATTTACTGATATAAAAGAAAGTATGCGAATACAAAAAAACAAAAATGCAGATTTTATACAAATATTTTAACTGAGGTACTTATACTGGCACTTGGTCACAAATATCGCACACTTATCAAACTCTAGTCCAGTCCAGTCCACTCCAGGCACTTAGGCAACTATCTCATGGTACTTTATGAAGCAGTTGATCTCAGCATTGAGGCACAGGTTGACCTTGCAGACCCTGCAGAGCACGTTTGACCTCAAGATGTGCCCCTTCCTGCTGCATAACTTGCAGGTCTGGCGGGTAGTGTAGACAGGGGCATGGAACAAGGTCAGGTCAAACCTCACAGAGTTCTCTGGCACATGACTACGGTGTCCCCTGACAGGCATGGGGACATCAACAGTGGTGTTGAGGCTGCCTGGAGCTGCTGAGCTTCTTCGGGGGCGTGATGTGCCTGGCCTTTGGCCGCTGGCACTCCTGGGCAGAGATACTCGAAAGAGTTACGGGCCCGTAAGTATTACCCTAAGGGACTTTTACCTCGTAGCGCCTCTAAGGGAGATGCTCAAACCGTTTTTTTACTTGCTACGGGACCACGAGGCTAAGGGTGGTCGGGAGCACCCTTAACTCCCTAAGGGAGTGAAATTTGAAGTGGCTAGAGATCAACAAACAATAAATTACAAGTTGTATCACTATACTTTGTTTATTGTGTATTATAGAGCCATTTCATGCTTGCCTGTTTGAAATGTGATGTGTTTATTGCTTCATTGACTCCATATATATCATATTTAACATACAATACCTATAGTACTTGTAATAAATTCATATCAGGGCAAACCTATATATTAAATATATATATCGGTCGACTTCTTGAATCAAAACAAGTTCATCATACAAGTTTGGCCGCTATAATGATGCGGTGGTGGTGGTGGTATCAAATGTCTGACGTACTAGTACACACGCATGTATACACACAAGCAAGGATATTATAAAGTTATACTATCCTTGCACACAAGTGTCACAGTGAGGTGTTAGCCCCCCCGTGTGTCTTGTCTGACCTAAAGAGCGAACGCGCAGTTCTCGTCCACTATAACAGAGTACCGCCAGGGCCACGGATACGGCATACGTACGGAGCGGGCCAGCAGTGGTCTATAGATACTAATTTCGGGCACGCGAGACTTGAACCTATGATCAGCGCATCAAGGTATACCCTGGGTACGTCTGTAGTAATCAGTGGGAGAATATTACGCTGAAAGGCTAATGTGGCAGCTATATCGTAACATTCTGGCGATAGTGAGCTAAAATCGGCCCTATTTCGGAAATCAGCCGATCTTAGCTCAACACCGGCAAACATAGTTTTTAGGTTTAGGTTAAGTTATGTTTAGGTCTGGTTTAGGTTAGGTAAGGTTTATGATAGGTTTGTGTTAAGTTTTGTAGAGTTATTTAGGTTAAATAAGCGTCCGCGGGACGGTTTCCGAAAGGCCGATTTTAGCACAACAGCGGCATTTGAAGTCTTTAAATTTATTTATCGGGCTCCCTGACAGCTGAGAGCATGATGATTGGCTAGATAAGGCCGCGTCATGCGAGGCATTGCTCTGTGATTGGTTAGCAGAATTTTACCACACATATCCCTAGAATATCCCTATATTCCCCACCCAGAGGCCACCGATAACCGTACGGGAGTGACGGCTCGGTACGAGCATCTCCCTCAGCCCACCCTCGTAAGGTTATTGTAGCCATACACTCGTAAGTTGTCCCTTACGAGGGATTTTCGAGCATCCCTGCCCTGAACACCTGGATCCTGAAGTTCTTCAGTGTCAGTCCAGTCTCAGCAAGAGCTATGCAGTCCCGCCTGTACACCTGGATCCAGGCATTGGTGATGCTGAGATCTATGACATATGCTAACATTCGCATGTACCACCTCTTGGCCTTCATGGGGATGCGGTTGAGGTGGAACAGCATGTCGCTGTTGTCAATGTCCCCCATGTTGGCATTGTAGCTCTTGATGACAGCAGGGCAGCTCACATCCTCCTTCATGGTGTGACTGTAGTACCGGGAGACAGAGGATATGGGCTCCACCCCCATGTCTGTTGACAGCAGAGTGACAATCCTCTTGTCCTTCCACTGCATGAGGGCCAGGATGCCATCGTCACTAGTGACGTAGTCACAAGTACCAAGAGGGACAGCCTTCTTCTCCATCTCCTTGATGGTCTTGAGTGGAGGCTTGCCTATCCTGTTGTCCCTGTCTGTCCCCGTGTATCTGCAGTTCTGGTCCTTGAGGTAACGAACTATCTCCAGGCTGGTGAAGAAGTTGTCTGCGAAGATGGCTGTGGTGGTGGAGCAGGACATAGTGCTGGCCAGGACAGAAACTATCTGGTTGGTGGAACCCATGACTTCTTGTTCAGGTGTCAGGGGGACACCGGAAGCCTCCACTATAGACTTCCCCTGTTATAGTACCATGTCCTGATTAGGCCATCCTCAGAAGCCCTGGCAAAAAAACTTTAATCCCCATTTGTCTGGCTTGTTTTGAATGTACTGCCTAAGGTTGCCAGCTCTCTTACCTTTTTAGGCAACCATGACCTCATCCACAGGCTGCTTGGGGTTCTGTGGCTCACTCCTGAAAATAGTATTCATGAAGCTGCGTCGGGTGTATGATCAGATATAGACATACCCTTACTTGCCCTAGTTTTAAGTGAATAGGGCATATGATCAAATATGGTGTCACCATTTTTCACGCAATGAATTAACTAATTTATATAGATCCTAGGTAAATGACACCTATCTCACTATTTAGTACAACTATTCATCTGTATAAGGTGTGTGTTTCATGAACTTACCATTATTAGTTACGATGTTAGGGCCGTGGGCGTGGGACTGAGTAGAGGTACAGACCCACACTGCACGAGCTCTAAAGGAAGACTGAAGTTTGAGACACTCTGGGCCGTAGCTGAGTGGGCAGACACCATGACGTCACTTGCTGTGACGTAGCCTGATCTTTGCTGATTGGCTGGGGAAAATCACCACGTTTCTACTGCTTCACAGAGAGGTGAAGGGGGGCCATTTTGGACGCCCATTTTAGTTACCAAATATGGTTCGTTGCCCGATAAAGGGTTAAGGAGGGCCTGTTTAGTGGATTGTGTCACATCACATGATTTTGCCAAGGTGTTGTTCCTTCAAAACAAAAATAAAATGCTGCGATTGTACCTCACATGCAGTACCGGATTTAGATGTCACGGGGCCCTGGGCACTGGTGCTAGGCGGGGCCCCTAGGGCGCGGGGCCCCCTATGATCTTCCTATAATCATGTGAACTACTATGCATACTAATTACGTAAGTGTTTCATAATGTCATACAGTAGGATTATAATAATTAAAATTAGTACAAGAATCCAAGCCAGACGTGAACTTATTTGCACTTTGTCCATATTAGCTATTCCTACTTTCTATGACTGAAAAACGAATGCTTCAAGATAAATATCACTCTACATGTAGTGATGTAAACATGCTATAGCCTATAATATAATCCAAGCTCCCCTATTTTGTCCGTAGTGGTTTTTTCTTTAGCCTAGTTATTTATGTGATAGTATACGATAGTCATAATATGAAGCGAAATATCAAATGCATCCGATTGCTTAAGGTAGTATTAAAAACTAATAGAGAAATGAGAATTTACCTTCAGAAATAAGGTGGCCAGTGCCTGCTAAACTAATCTGTCCTATGTGACGCTCACGCCCGCTGACTCCGCTGAGATGCTGAGCCTGACACACGGGTTTGGTGCATTAAAAAATTATTCAATATTTGGAGTTGGAAAAAATGTTTAACAAAACTATTTATTTTTCTTAATCACAGCCCCTATTATAATGAAGTTATGTTTTTATTCAGACAGTCCTAGTGGCACGATGGGGGACGCAAATAATTTGAATAGATTTCTGGTAATTACCAGATGTGCGAGGCCCCTAAAAGTGCGAGGCCCCGGGCACAGGCCCGTTGTGCCCTGCCCTAAATCCGGGCCTGCTCACATGTTTGACTATGCTTGAGTGGCATTTTCCCCCATGTATTAGCTATAAGTTACATAAGTTTAGATGTGTTTTTAATTAATTTAACACTCGTTTTAGGCAATCAATATATATTTTATACTGCATCAACTCCCCCTCCTGTATGTGAGAAGAATGAAAGGATAAGAGCATGCAAGGAGGGTGTACAAGGACAGGAATAAATGGAGACACTTCTGTCACGGTCATCTTCTTAGAGGAGTTCTTAGGAATTGGCGTTAGAGATAGAAAGAAATGTTTTATCAGATTTTGTCATTGTATATTGTCATTTTTAGTCTGGTTTAAAAGTTGTTGATTTTACTTATCCACTCATATCTGTCTACAGATAACCAACATCTCCAAGATATTCATCAACCCGAGGTACCGCAGTTTGAATCAGATTACACTGGAAAATAATTTGATTGACCATTTAGATGGTGAACTTTTATGCAATTACTTGGAGAACCACGAACTGGACCTCAGCATCACCCTTGCCAACAATAGGCTTGAGACCGTAAGTGGCTCTCCATCAGACTTTCGCATTCCTCGTTTCCTTAGTTAGCCTTCTGCTGATCCAAATACCTAACTCACTTAAACCTTCAGAATAAGATGTTTTGTTTCATTTCCAGTTTATCCATTTTTTGGTAAATTATTTTTACTGTAGGGTATTCGTACCTCGAATTGAAAGAAGTACGAATATGTAAGAAAAGCTGGTGCCTGGGATTAGGGGAAAGGATGTAAGTGCCAAATGCTTGTATGTCTGACTTAATGAGCAGTTCCACAGTTGATAGCCATAAAGCTCAAAGCCTAAGCTGTAATAAAGTAACCCAGGCTGCTAAAATGAAGAGTGAGAGTTATAGTTCAAGGACCTGAGCAGCATAAATGATTTAGCCCATACTCATTAGGTGTCTACTATTTTTGGTCAAGACATTTACTACATACATAGTGTAGAGCCTCCACATAGCCTAAGTGTAATGAACAGGACTGTGAGAGTAAATACAACTCAAATCTTATTTATTAACCTTAGTTGTGAGAGGATGAAGTGAAAGGAGAGTGAGTGTGAAACAAAAATCAGAAAGAGTATCTCGGTTGAGACAATTTCTGATCATCTGAGGATTTCAGAAATACAGCCCCATGTAACCTCCATCTGAAGATATGCTACATAACTGAGAGCCCTGCATTTTTTTTTTTAAAGAAAATGCGAATATGTATTGATATTGTCATTATTATTGAAGTATTTTCCTTTCTTGAAGTGTTCATTATGTCCTTTACAGCTGCCAGTAGAGCATCTGAGAAGGATGTACAAAAAATACGAAAGTGAAGGGCACAAATACCTTCCAACCTTCAACCTTGATGGCAACCCATGGAACTGTGATGATTGTGACTTCCTTGTTCCTTTTCAGGTGAGGTTTCTATTTATCTCTTCATAAGTAAATTAAACAAGTAATTCCGTTTTTTCCAGATTCTCTTCTTGTATGTGCTAAAAAGTAGTACACTATCTAGAAAGTTTTAAGAAGTTAGTTTCCTTCCTAACAATTTTTTTTCTTCTATTTTTTATTGATTTGTCATGTGGAGAAAAAAAAGTGAGTGACTGGGTTAAGGATAGTAAGCATCTTGAACTGGAATACAAGAGTCCTGTAAGTATAGGACTTGGGAGAAGATTTTTTGAGACATGGTGACATGAATTGACACATCCATGTGAGATACACAGGTCTGTGCGCACGAGACTCGGGTCGGCATGGGTTCAAAATTGCAAAATTGCATCCTTCAAAATTAGCGCACAGTATCATGAAGCTATGATACATACTTAACCCTCAACACCCATCTGCTGCCTCGTACCTACTAACATCTCGGTGCTGCACAGTGGGGCCCTGTGAATAACTTACATTTATGTATGAATACTATTATGAATATGGAATGACAACAAAAACTCACCATTAAATTATTTTAATGAAGTTTAGTTTAAAAAAAAGATACGAGTTGGGAGTGCATAAGCTGCATACATACAGCGTGCTGCTTCTGCCGCCGCCACCATCTCCATCTTCCTACATAACAAAAAACGTTCGTACATTAGCAATTCCTGATCATTATACCTTGTAAAGTCCTCAGGGTTAAAAGGGCTGAACAATTCAACAGGGACAATGCCATCAGGTCCTAGCACAGCTTCATATTCAGCCATTTTCTTCCCTAAGTACTGAATGATTAATTAATGTATACTACTGTAGTTTGTCCATTTTTTTTTAATAGCAATACGCATTTATGAGCTGTGCTACGTTGTTAAGATAAATGAGGGCCTCTAGGCAAGTGTATATCAATTCAAGTCTGCTCCTGGAGTGTAGCCTATAATCCCAATACACCTGAAACCTGGCTTGTCTTGATTCTGTTTGGCCTGGCTGTTATGGCTGGTTTGGCTCCAAGGGATGGGGCTGTATTCATGTTCTTGTTAACTCTTAGCAGACCCTAGTTGCAGCTCAAAATTTGCTTTCAAGGCTTGCAGTCAGCTTTTAACCACTAGCAGTGTACATGTATAAACTTGTGAAGGGAGTTGAAAGTGCTGCTTAGCTAGAAGCAGTCCAGAGCACTTCCTAGAGCTATGAGGAGGCGGTAGCAAAGTGGTTAGCATCTCCGAGTGGTGCTCTTGGTGATCCGAGTTCGATCCCTGATGAGAACCAATATCCACTTAATATCTTTCTGCACCTTCGAGTGGCCTAAGAACAGCCACATGCTGCCCATTAACTCTACCTTTGATTGTGAGTGCATCACATGACACAGGGGGCCAACATGAGCCTCTAATCACAGGTGTCACTATAAAACTTCTGCCTGCGTCACCACGGGCGAGGGCAAACCATCACAGCCCTAAAGTGAACCTCCAGAGCCTACCATCCGAGCCCTGGAGGTCACTGCCTACAGGCACATATGTGAAAAATAAATAAACTTCTATCTCCTTAGCCATACTCTGCTAATGGAGACCATGGCAGACCAACAACAAACCCAACCAGAGGTGAGATTTTCATGATAGAAGTGACATTTCAAGGGTATAGTAATGAAATGGCAGAGCCTCTCCCATATTCTTAACTTGAACATGGATTTCTCATCACTGAAACATTGCCACAACGAACCTTCAATCCTGCTTCTTGGTGTTGTTTAGGGCTGCGAAGATCCCGAGAGGAATTTAAATATTGAGGTATTGTAAGGCTTTCACGGGCTTGGCTGTCTTCAGGAAGGTGCAGGTGAGGCAGATAACAGCGTGTTGTCGTGAGAGGTGGACGCCTGCCACCGCCAGCAGGGTGGGCAGATCAAAGGTTGTGACGTTTAGGGCGAGGAGTTGAGAGCATAGAACAACACGGTGGAAGTGGAAGCATGGACACTGCAGCAGTAAATGTTCAATGGTCTCTGGAAATGTTTTGCACCAGGGGCAGTGAGGGTCAGGGGACAATCGCAGGTGGTGCAGGTGAGCGTGAGTTTTGTGTGGCCCTGGTGCTGGTGGGGGCCGGGCGGATGAAGCGATCCTCCAATGTTGGCGGGCATATGACATGTTGATGCATGAATTGAGCTGCCACAATCCGCCAACATCAATTAGTTTATCCAACTTCCAATTCAGTGTTTATAGAATAAAAACTGCAAAAAAATCAACAAAATAAGTTCTAAATTAAACTTGAAAATATTCTTAATGTTA
>JACEEZ010002594.1:131318-153818 GCA_016584305.1 Chionoecetes opilio | reverse complement strand
AAATGGTATATGAATGCACAAGGCGTCCTGTCTAGTGAGTAGATTACTAAATATTAGCAAATAAACTTGTTATTGGACTCAGTTACAAAAACAGGCATTTGTTTACATCTATCGCTATGGCGGAGGATGTAACTCCGACAACAGGGAAGTACTATGAGTATGAAGGCTTCACCTCGGGAGAAATAAGTTATGGTATCAACAAGAGGCGTATTGCCCATGTGGAAAACCTGGCTGAAGGTAATGCATTTGATCTCAAATGTGTTTGGGAAAAGATCAAAGAGTTAGAGAAGGAAGTAGTCAACAATAAGAATGAGCTAAGCATTATCCTAACACAACCTCGAACAGGCTAGGACCATTAATGAGCTGACAGTGAATAATGACCAGGCTACAAAGTAAATAGGACAGCTTAACCCCCTCGCATTCTATGACGCGTTACACGTCATTCGAGAAGTGATGTCTGGAACACCTATGATGCGAAAGGTGTCATTCAGCCCTCCGCGGCAGAAAAATATTCGCCTAAAATAGATTAATAATGCTATCTGTGTCATTTTTGGACAAGTGTTTAATATGCTGATCTATTTCAAAATTAATTATCTGGCAACCCTCTGTCAGCATTCTTATGGTTGAGCGCAGATCAAATACTCTAGTTGCCTCCCGGCAGTCAGCCTGTTAGGGCATGTTGAGTGGCGGGGTGATTTAAAGGCCGACCTGAGACACAGAGCCTGTGTTCAGTGCTTCAGCGTGTATTTGTTGTATAATAAGTACAGTCGACCCTCAATTTAACGGACCTCGATTTAACGGACTTCGGATTTAACGGACTTCATTTGCGAGACCAATATGCGAGCAAGAATGGCATATCAGACCGCTTATCGCCGCTCGAATCGTCAACTCAACAAATAATTTTTATTTTTATTTTGGAATGCTTGGGTTTTAAGGAGTTTTAATGTATCAGATATTAAGATATATAAGGTAGGAGCCTGTGTTGCTAGTGATTTAGTTGTAGAAAGTGTGTATGTGGGTTAAAATAGTGAATAATAGTACGTATTACAATTTCTTGACTTCTTCTTGTGACCTCTTTCTCTTAAGTTTCGCTTCGTAGGTCCTCTCCTCTCCTCTCCTCTCCTCTCCTCTCCTCTAGTGTTAGCTGAAGCTTCCACCCCGGGAGACTGCAAACCGTCACACACACACAGCTGTTCGCCTGCACTGTTTTCGTCGATTGTAAAAAAACATGACTCCGACACCCAGGTAGGCTATCGCTGCTATACACTTACTTATGTATATTGTCAATCATAGACAAGCATAACTAGCTAAAAACGTGCATGGATGCGTTCATGGTTGGCTCGTCGGAACTCGTCAGACTCGTCCTCTGACATCGATGGAGAAAATGCTAGTGTGCCGGCGTCTTTAAGTGTCCGCCAGTCGGAGCGTATACCGTATTTTACGGCTTATAAGATGCTGCATCTTGGAAGACGCACCCTGGTTTTGGAAAGAAATTTCCAAGGTAAAAAAAAAAAAAAAAACAGACCACCAAAACTGTTGTCCGATATAGTCATTTTCACACAAGAACACACTCACTATTCATTATCTTCATTCAACACTGCTCATCAGCCATTTATATTTTCTAGCTTGTATGCGATAGTATAAGTAAATTGTCATGTTGGCTGGCTGAACATATACACTAGGGTCCCACATAAAACGAGAAATTGGTCGATAGACGAGGTCGTTTTATGTGAATTCGCTTTATGTGAAACACATAACCTATGGGAAAAATAGATATTGGTCGATCGGTCCTCCCGTGCATACCCATACATTTATACTCATTCACACCTATGCATATCAAAACATATATAAATGATAAGTTATGCATATAAATGATGAAATAGGCATATTGTTCAATCAATCAATCAATCATTGGGGGCATACGCCGGGGGGCGCATCGCCTCGCCCACCCTACGACGTCACTCCCGGGGGTCACCACGCGCGAGTTCCCATGCAGGCTCCTTTCCCATACCAAGCAGCTCTCGACAAGAAACATCAACTTGCCCCAGCCACGAGCCTTGTGGGCGCCCCCTTGGCCTCCTCCACGCCGGATTGTCTCTTATAGATACAACCCGATGGGAAGGATCGGTTTCAGGGTAGCGTGCCACATGCCCATATAGCCGAAGTTGGCGCTGACGGACTACGCAGGTAATAGGCCTCGATTCAGTCTCACGGTGCAATCGCTGATTTGACACGTAATCATCCCAGCGATACCCCATGATTCTGCGAAGACACTTATTACCAAAGGCATTGATTCGTCTCTTCAAGTCACTATTTAGTGTCCATGTCTCACAACCATAGAGTAAGACAGGGATCACAAGCGACTTGAAGATCCGGATCTTTGTCCTCCTGCACAGGTACCGACAACGCCAAATACTCCCGCTGAGCGAGTCCATAACACCGTGGGCTATGCCAATCCGCCGTAAGACTTCTTGACGTGACCCGCCGTCATTATGGACTGCGCTACCAAGGTATGTAAAACTTTCCAAGATCTCAATGTCCTCGCCACACGCATGAACAGACTGTACTGCTTCATCTAGTAAGTCTCCAAATACCTGGACCTTGGTCTTGAGCCAGGAGACCTCAAGTCCCAAAGGCTTTGCCTCCTCGTGCAGCGCCTCGAGAGCCATCACCAGGACCTCCAGCGACTCAGCAAAGAATACTGCATCATCGGCAAAAACAAGATCAGTGATCTTGGTGTTGCCGATGGATGCTCCACAATCACTTTGATCTACAACCTTGTCCAATACCCAGTCCATACAAGCGTTGAAAAGTGATGGGGCAAGGACGCACCCTTGCCTCACTCCTGTATTCACAGGAAAGAAGCTGGATACACCTGCCCCACACTTCACAGCACTCTCAGTCCCAGAATACAGACCAGTTATCAAACCAATAGTCCTTGCAGGAATCCCTCGAAGTCGCAGAAGATCCCAGAGTGACTCACGATGCACTAAGTCAAACGCCTTCTTGAGATCAACATAGGCTGCAAGCATCCTCTGTCGAAACTCACGTCGGCGTTCCACCAGGACACGAAGCGCTAGGATACGGTCCGTTGTTGACTTACCAGGCGTGAACCCAGACTGCTGAGGTCTCTGATGCTTCACCAGATGACTGCGAATTCGTGTCAGCAATAGATGGGCAAGCACCTTGCCTGGTACGCTGAGCAGTGTAATACCGCGGTAATTGTTGCAGTCCTGACGGTCCCCTTTCCCTTTCCAGATAGGGACGACCAGCCCCCTTTTCCAGTCAGGAGGAATGGTACCTGATTGCCACACGACAGTCAGGACAGCATGCAACCCGCGGATCATGACCTCACCCCCAGCTTTGAGGAGCTCCGCACTGATATTACAAACACCAGCTGCCTTTCCACCCTTCAACTTTGCTACAGCCTCTCTGACTTCGTCAAGAGAGGGTGCGGTTTCGTCAATGGGATGATCGGCATCCACTGCCTGTAACCCAGTGGTGTGAAGCTGCTCAGTTGGAGGGTCCACCGTGAACAACAACAGCATATTGTTGCTAACCTTAAATCTAATAGGGATTATCTACAGGGGGCGAGGGTTCCGAGGCATCTTGTAGGTCACTCATTGTCACATCGGTCGGGGATCGCCTGCTCACAGCTGATAACTTGTAAACTAACCCACAACAACGAAAGTTGCCCCTGGTGCAGGAACGTCACTGAAACTATTGAACACTTGCTGCTGCAGTCTCCGCGCTTCCACTCCCACCGTGTAGTGTTACGCTCTCAACTCTTCGCCCTGAACATCACCACCTTTGTTTGACCTGCCCACCCTGATAGCGGTGGCTGGCGTCCGCCCCTCACGGTAACACGCTGCAATCTGCCCCACCTGTGCCTTCCTGAGGAGGACAGGTCAACTACAGTGCCTGTGATAGCATCATAGGACATCACCAGTGTTCATAGTGTTCCCCAAGGGATCCTCGCAACCCTAAAACAACAACAACAGCAACGAAAGTGTACCCTCGAATGAAAGCCATCAATAAATTACGATAACTGATGATATTGTGAATGGATCACAACATATATCCTTCACATGAATGTCTTTTTTGGTAATAATGGACGAGAACTGCGTGGTCGCTACCGCCGTTCCCCACCTCATGCCACCCTCACCCCACCTCAGTGGCGACACGCCGCCGCCGTTCCCCACCTCATGCCACCCTCACCCCACCTCAGTGGCGACACGCCGCCGCCGTGCCCCACCTCACCCAATGCCAGGGACACACAACCTTTGTTATGTATGATATTTCGGCGCTCTATATGAGAACTCCTCAGATTTGCCCTACTTTGATGGCGGAATCGTTCTATATGATCAAATTCGTTCCTAACGAAAATTTTGGAATTTTATTTAAAAAAAATTCATAATAATAATATTTTAGGTCGTTCGCTTTATAGGGAAACGCTTTATGCGGGACCCTAGTGTACTACATGCAGGTCGGACGGCGGGAGTGAAAACAAACCTGACCGCGGCGGTGTGCAGCTGCGTGCCTGCCTGGCGTGCCGATCAGCTGAGTCTGGCTTTGTTGTCCTGAGTGTAAACACCTCTCACGTCCTCCCGTGCCTCACTACATTGCCTGCCTCCTGTGCCTCACCACGTATTGTTTTAATTTTCCTGTATGCGTGTAGTATTTGTGATGGCTGCATCTACAAAAGTATACAGGGAGGTCCCGAAGATACGAGCAGTTAGGTTCCACCTGGCATACTCGTAAAGCGAAATCTCGTATAACGAAACACATAACTAATGGTAAAATATAGGTTTGGTTCCAGGACCCCATCAATTTAAAAAAAAAAAGGAAAATAAAAGACATGTTTTCAAGCTAAAATAAACTATAGCAAACACAACAAACACACAGCGTCTATATTACCCACACTGTACTACCTATTCTGTAGAAAAAGCATTCTGAAAGAGAAAATAACACACAAAATAACATAACTGCACATTAATTAAACATAAAACATGCATAACAAGCATAAAAGACGTTGTAACGTATGGGACGCCACGTGATACAAGAGAAGGTAGTGTAGCGGTTCCAAGGTTGGGGCCCCACACCTGCTAATTACCCCTAAAGGTCAGGCCGCGCCATATGCTTAATTACCCTTCAGGTCACCCCTTGCTAGGGGTGACCTGACTGCGGTCTCAAGGTTGGGGCCGCACACCTGCTAATTACCCCTAAATGTCAGGCCGCACCATATGCTTAATTACCCTTCAGGTCGCACACCTGCTAATTACCCCTAAATGTCAGGCCGCACCATATGCTTAATTACCCTTCAGGTCACGGCTTGCTAGGGGTGACCTCACTGGGGTCAACCAAATCCCCCTTTGTCCAGCCCGGGAGTGGTAGGGTGAGCATTTTGAACTTGATAATTTTACTCACCCCAGTTTGAATGTCGTATCATTGGATCTTCGATCTCGTATATTGAAAATAGACCCTAATTTACACATCCCGTATCATCAGATTCTCATATACCGAATGCTCGTATACCGGGACCTCCCTGTACTATACAAACTTTCATCTAATGTAACAAACAAAAGTTCCTTATACACAGAATGGCTGTTGGCGCCAATCTGCTGAGGCGGAATGGCTCCCGCCAGTGCCATAGTAGTAAACATCAAAGTGTGAGGACAGATTATTTGATTTGAATGTCTTATGGTATTTGAAATACTTGTAACATAAGTACTGAGGTTACATCATATTAGAGGCTGAATTGAATAGCTACCTAAGCTAACCATTTACAACATTCGTCTTGGAAGACGCATGAGTATTTTTCAGAGTATTTTTTAGAGAAAAAAGTGAGTCTTATAACCCGTAAAATACGTTAATACAGTAAAAGCCTTATAACTCGGCACGATAGGGGCTCTGGCCCTTGCCGAGTTACTCAATGTGCCGAGTTATGCAATGTCCTTCTCTGATATGGTTTATATATATATATATATATATATATATATATATATATATATATATATATATATATATATATATATATATATATATATATATACAGGAGAACCTCGTTTATCCGGCACCCTCGGGGGGGGGAGCGCATGCCGGATAACTCATTTTGCCGTTGTTTTGAGAGTTACTCTTATGGAATCGCCCAAAATCCCTTTTTTTTTTTTTTTTTTTTTTTTTTTTTTTTTTTTTTTTTTCCATCACAAGGAACTGGCCAAGGGCACAACAAAAATGGGTAACATAAAGTCTGCTTAGTTGCCAGTCCCTATAAAGAAGACAGTCAGAGAATAAAATAAAAAAGAGGGGTGAGCCAATTTAGTTCGGGAGGTGTCTTGTTACTCTTCTTTTGAAAAGATGTAAGTCATAGGAAAGTGGAAAAATAGAAACAGGAAGAGAGTTCCAGAGTTTATCAGTGGGAAAAAAAAAAAAAAAAAAAAAAAAAAAACGCCTGGGTCGATTAGTGCCGTTGTTTTGAGGCTACCGTTGTTTTGAATGCCGGTTAAATGAGGTTCTCCTGTATATATATATATATATATATATATATATAATATATATATATATATATATAATATATATATATATATAAAAATAAAAAAACTTTCTCTTTGCCATGCCGAGTTATATCAAATTCCGAGTACATTAAAAGCATAAAAACTACATTTATCAGTGAACGGTAAGTGAGTGTAAGCGAAGAGATGCAGTTATAACATCAATATGCCGAGATACATTATTTTTCGCCGACTTTCTGTTTACATGTTCACACAAGTTGTGAGGGCATGACATGCCGAGTGAAAACCATGAGATGCAGTTTAGGTGAGGTGGTAGCAGAGTGGTTAGCGTCACCGGGTGACGTTCTCGAAGACCCGAGTTCGATCCCGAGTGAGACCCATAAATCCACTTGAAATCTTTCTGCACCGTCGAGTGGCCTAAGAACACCCACATGCCCTGTCCATTAACTCTACCTTTGACTGTGAGTGCATGGGAGGACACAGGGGGCGGCATGAGCCTCTAATCACAGGGGTCAGTCCAGGGCCGGATTAAGGGGGGGGCTACCGGGGCTCTAGCCCCAGGGCCCACACCAAAAGGGCCCAAAAGGGCCCCCACCATATGTATATTAGCTTTAAGCAGTAATATTAAAAACATTGGCAATTTACAAAACCAAAACATATTTGCCTGTCTCTGTTTCATCCTTTATCTCTGAATACCAGTCTATGCATTAATAGTTCTTTGCCAAACATAGGCCTCAAAATACCCACAAAAGTGCTTAATTTTCGTGCGAATATAGGGCCCCCACAAAAGCTGAGCCCCAGGGCCCCCACAGCTCTTGATCCGGCCCTGGGCGTCACTATAACAATCCTGCCTGCGCCACCAAACGAACGAGGGCCAACCCAATAAAAAAAAAAAAAAAAAAAAAAAAAAAACACTTCCTCTTTGCCATGCCGAGTTATATCAAATTCCGAGTTATACAGTGCCGAGTTATAAGGCTTTTACTGTACATGTTTATGACATTCGGAGCGCATGTTTACAAGCTCAGTTTAAGCTGTGTTTGCCTGTTTTTCGGTGTTTTTTATGCTTATTTAGACTTGTTGTTCAGTGCAATGAGGTTATTATGGCATCGAAAGAGAAGGGAAGTGGTAAAAGAAAGCGTGTGAATCTAAGTATTGCAGAGAAATTATAACGTATTAAGAAGGTGGAATCATGTTTCTGTCGCCCGGGTGTGTGACGAGTATTGTGTAAAGAAACAAACAGTGAGTGATATTCGCAAGTCTAAGGACAAACTCAGAGAATATGCTGTGACATTCAATGTTGATGCAAGTAAGGATAGGAAAAGAGTAATACATTTTCGACAGCACATGAAAGTTCCTCAGAGTGTAGCCCTACATGTCTAACGACAACACCGCTGCTGCCGCGGCCGCGCTGCCAGGCGTGGATGAGTGCTTTGCCTGTATTTTCATCTTTAATTATATATATACATGTATGAATAATAGCCATCAAAATGCGATTATATGTCTACATTCACCTAGAATGATGATATTTCATAGCATACCAAGCAGAAATGAGCAAGCCTGGAGACTGACTACCTCTACTAATATCAGTCCCGAGCAGTCGTGGGCGAGCGTGCCAAATCCCTGATGTAGCGCCAGTCACTGTTTACAACATAGCTACACGGTCTGGTTGTGTTTGTGATTATTTCTTATTTATTTCACAATTTTTCCTGTGTTTTTCCTATATTTTCACACCCTTGGGAAAATACCCTCACACTAACGGCCAATCGGCTTTAACGGACGGACCACTTCTCCCCCCTTTTAGCCCTTTAAATTGAGGGTCGACTGTATATGTGAATGAATATATGTGAATATATTTCAGTGCATAAATATGAGGGTCACGATACTGTGTAATGAAGATAGGCTGTACATAATCGTGTAACGGTTGATAACGGACAGTTCAAGCTAATGAGCGAAGTTTATAGTGATTCATAGCCTATGTAGCCTATTAGCCTGAATGGTTGAAGTGTGTGTTAGCGAGGTGATGATATAGAAAGTGAAACTGTGTAGAGCGAGTTGACTTTTATATGAATTGTACACTTCGGTAATTTGTTTTATATATAGTACACATACTCCTGCCACATTTAGATGCCTATGACTTCGTGTTTGTACCTACACTATGTGGTTTTATGTGTACATTGGTAATTTAGTGTGTGAAAAAAATATACTGAAAAAAGCGCATCTTCGTTGTGATGCTGGGCTGTGGGCGTATGTGTGCGCGTCTACCTCGCGGTAGTTACGTTATTTAAATTATGAAGAAAATGTTGAAAATTACCTTCGTTTGATGAAACGTAAACTCGTGTGGCACACATATAATACATTTCTGTTTCAGGCATATAATTGTGTAACACCACTAAGCTACTAGGCTAATTGAAATGTCTCGTCGGTACTTGCCTGCCAGTGACATTCAGGTGTCACTGTTTGATGTCACCTCAAGTGATGAGGATACATACCCTGGGCTTGGAGATTAGGCTTGACTTCAACTCAAAAATTCTCCATCTCCAAAAATATTGAAGCTAGAAGCTATCGCTTGGTGGCATTCTTATCTTTACAGTGTGAACATATAATTTATATAACTTTCTTACATGTTTGCCAGACCAACTAACCAAAATATATAGGTTGTACATAATATTTCACTGTTAGTAGATGGTCAAGTTTACTCGGACATATCTCAGGAAATATTGCAGATACAAATATTCTGAAGACATCCCTGAACTGCTGATGAAAACCGTTATTTATACAGTACCCTCCCGAGTTTCACGCTATGCGAGTTTTGCGCTGAGTCCTAAATTCTTACCATCCTGACTTTCGCGCATTATCTCCCCGAGTTTCGCGCTGCTTCGTACACTTTTTTTTTGTGTGTGTGTGTGTGTGCGTGTATGTGCGCGCCTACAGCGCCGTTAGGCAGTGACCTCCAGGGGTGGGATGGTAGGCTTTGGAGGTTCCTTCGAGGGCTGTGATGGTTGGCCCTCGCCCGTGGTGGCGCAGGCAGGATTTTTATAGTGACGCTTGTGATTTCATGTCGCCCCCCTGTGGCCTCCGATGCACTCGCAATCATAGGTAGAGTTAATGGGCAGCATGTGGGTGTTCTTAGGCTACTCTACGGTGCAGAGAAAGATTTTATACCTTACGGTAATATCAAGATCAAGTTTCGCTAAGGAGGTAAATAGTCGTATGTACAGATGGAAGAATGGTGTTAGCAAGACGTGTGTGATGTGTGAGACAGGAATGGATGAAACTGTGGAGTACTTGATGCTGGAATGTGAACGGTATGAGTATGCTAGAAGATGTTGGAGGTAGTGGTAGGAGAAGTCGGGAAGTCGGAGTGGAAGAATGGCGAGAGATGAGAGACAGGAGTGTGGATAGGCAGATGATGCTTTTAATAAGGTAACGTGCTAGGGTTCCTACCAATATATGTAGGCTAGCAATATAATCTTTTAGGCGTGGAGTTCTAAAATACTTTGATGTGTGTGCTGTAAGGGATTCTTTTATTATTTCTATTCCTTTGACTACCTAATTATTGATTATGGAGGATAATAAGTTCACCGAATTATTTGGTTATCAGAAAAATTTATGTTTTAAGCAAACAAAAAAATATTAACACTCCCCATTCTCACCGGTCTTTCCCTTATCGTGAGTGAAGGTTCCGTTACACCGAATAATCATCATAGGAGATAACTCAGTAACTACTCATGGCACAAGACATGGCTTATGGACGGGACGGGGATGGGTGGCAACATGCCTTCGAACGAGAAATTCACATGACTTTTACCCGGCGACTTAATAAACACTCCCGCAACCTACCTGAGGGTCCTTTTGACCGGTCAGATTTTTATTCATAACCACTCCCATCCTATCAACACTTCCTACACTAGTATAAATGATCTCATTCCAAAATGGGAAGGAGGGGAGGAAGAACTAAACTGAGGAAGGGTGGTTCTCACGGGAGAAGTGACGATAACTCCCTGCTTTCCGCTCCATTTTCTCCTCTCTCCGGCAATCGACAGGCTGTACACGAGACAAGAGATGCTCAATCAGTTGAATGTTTAGTCTTTATATAAAACCTTACATATGTAAAATAGGGTATCCTAAAGGAAAGAATGCTGCACTAAAGGGTCTTACCTGTACACGAGACAAGAGATGCGGGCTCAATCAGGTTTGGCTCTGCCTGTCCCGACTTTTTATAGGGGTGAATTCACGTGGGTAGGGGGAAGTATCTTAAACAACGCTACTTACCACTTAGGGAAAACAACTCTGACCAATAAGATTCGCTATTCTTAAGTGATGATACTAACAAGTATAAGGGTGAATTTAGGAGTTATAATTTATCATTAAATAATCTACGAGACATCGTCTAGATTCTAGAACATTCTGGGTTTTCAGGAATTTAAGGGGAAAGTTGCCATTTATATTCTCGTGGCCATAATATCACCTATTATATCCTATGATCCTTTAATTTCTAAATGGGGAAACTAACTTATATCCTATGAAACTTTACTCTATTCAACCTTTGGGCAAAATTATAATAGATGTTTCGTGTTTTTACGTGGTATACCATGGAAACTAAATACGGTAATTGGCTAGTTTTAAGAGTTCCAATGTTTCTATCTCATACAGGCCCACGAGGCTTAGTAAGGACCAATATTGCTTTTACCCTATGCGGGCTGAGCGTGGGAAAGAAACAAAAAGAATGAAACCACGCTGGTGCTGCAGGGACGGGAAACGGAGGGGAAAGGGGAATAAGAATATCAGACAATAAATGGGGAGAAACTCGATAAGAGATAATGATTACAAATACTAATATGCAGGTGTCTGTACCTGGCATTACACACTTGAGGGCTGTGATGGTTGGCCCTCACCCATGGTGGCGCAGGCAGGATTTTTATAGTGACACCTGTGATTAGAGACTCATGCCGCCCAGCTTTGTCCTCTGATGCACTTGCAATTGAAGGTAGAGCTAATGGACAGGGCATGTGGGTGTTCTTAGGCCACTCGACGGTGCAGAAAAAATTTGGTTCTCATCGGGGATCGAACTCTGTGATACGATGGTTATAACAATAATGAACAACTAAAATGTTAATAAAATATGACTTAAAGATGATTATAATATCATTACACATTATCATTCTGCCTGCTAGGCTGACTTACGTCCAGTTCTACTTACGACCGGTCAGTCGAAACCAATAACGGTCGTAAGTCGACCACACGGTGTACCCTGAAAAATACGCATGCGTCTTCCAAGATGAATGTTGTAGGTTAGCTTAGGTAGCTATTCAATTCAGCCTCTTATATGATGTAACCTCAGTACTTACCTGTTACAAGTATTACGAATAACATAAGACTATATTACTATATAAGAATAATTATAAGATTAATCAACTAATCTGTCCTCACGCTTTGATGTTTACTACGGTACTGGCGGGAGCAGTTCCGCAGCCTCGGCAGACTGGCGCCAACAGCGCCAACTATCGTCTGCTAGTGTTGATGTATTATTTACCACCAGATTGTCACATGTACCACAAGCTCTTTTCAGTCGTGGAAATTATCACCCATGGCGAATTCATCAAAACTATTTACTTATACTGTCGCATACAGGCTACACTACCCTCCCGAGTTTCGCGCTTGCTTTCTTCCGGAGGCATAGTGCGAAACTCGCTGATCGCGAAACTCGGGTATTAAAAACACTGTAAAAATGCTTATTTAGTCCGTTTTTTTTTTTTTTTTTTTTTTTTTTTTGGTGTGTGTGTGTGTGTGTCTACAGCGCCGTTAGGCAGTGACCTCCAGGGGTGGGATGGTAGGCCCTGGAGGTTAACTTGAGGGCTGTGTACCTACCGTATTTTACAGCTTATAAGACTCACTTTTTCCCCCAGAAAATATCCTGAAAATGCCCCAAGCCCCTGTCCACCCAGCAATGAATGGGTACTGGGTGTTAGCCTAGGGTTTGTGACCCGCCTCCCGGGGTGGTGGCTTCGGCCAACACTACGTAGAGAAGAGGAGGGAGGAGAGGAGCTTGAGATTGAGCTTGAGTTGGGAGCCACCCAGCGGATGCTGTTTTGGTCTGAGTGAGTGAGCTTGACACATATCTTGTCAGCTGATGGTTGTGTGACAGTGTTATATGACAATAACACTGTCACAATGCCTTCCTCTCTTCTCTCCTGTCTCCTCCAGTACCTCCAGAAACCACAGTACCACACACGTCATGGTTAATCACTTATAAAGGAGTATTTTGTGGTAAATAGTAAGAAACGGTGGGGGTGTAAGGTAAGGTGCTACTTATTTCGAGGTGTTACCTATCTTATGCGACACCGGCTGCTCCTGTAGAGAAAAACACAAACAAATGGAAAAAAAACAAAGCAAAACTACAAGCTATACTAAGCCTATTATAATACTATACTAAGCAGGAAGGAACGAAGACTTGTCCCGTATGGGAGACTCGTACTTGTCCCGTATGGGAGGCGGTAGCAGAGTGGTTAGCGTCAAGATATATGTCAAGCTCGAGCACGAGCTTGACAGACGACCTACAAAGTGATACTAAGCAGAAAGGGTCACAAGAAGAAGAAGAAGTCTCCGAGTGGCGTTCTCGGTGATCTGAGCTCGATCCTTGATGAGGGAAATTCCACTTAAAATCTTTCTCTGCACCGTTGAGTGGCCTAAGAACACCCACACGCTGCCAATTAAATACGTTCGATTGCGAGTGCATCGGAGGACACAGGGGAGCGGCATGAGCCTCTAATCACAGGCGTTACTATAGAAATTATGTGCGCCACCACGGGCAAGGGCCAACCATCACGGCCCTCAAGTTAACCTCCAGGGCCTACCATCCCACTCCTGGAGGTCACTGCCTAACGGCGCTGTAGGCACACACACAAACACACACAAAAAAAACGCGAAACTCGGGGATATAATGCGCGAAAGTCGGGATGATAGAATTTAGGACTCAGCGTGAAACTCTAGGATCGCGAAACTCGCATAGCGTGAAACTCGGGAGGGTAGTGTAGAAGTTGTACGATACGCCAAAGAAAATGGGAACAGAGCAGCAGAAAGACACTTCGGACCACCGCCTACCGAGAAAATTGGTAGATTTTACTACCGCCTACTGGTAGAAAGTCATTTTTAATTTTTTTCATAGAAATTTCTTTCCAAAATCAGGTTGCGTCTTCCAAGATGCAACGTCTTATAAGCCATAAAATACGGTATACTACACACAAACCTCGATTTCCCAGACCTCCATTTCCCGGATATCGGATTTGCCGGACAAAATCCGAGGTCCGGGGATATGTCAGTCCTAGACTTTTTTTTCTTTCTTTTTTCTCTTCTTTTTTTTTCCCATTGAAATGCCTGGTCCTGTTCGTAAATTGACAAAGTTGTCCGGCGGTCCGAGCGTCTCCTGTCACCCCTGGTCAGTGTCCGCGCCTGCCGCCAGGTGGCAGCATGCTCAGCGGTCGTATAGTTTACATTTGGGCACACGACACTCACAGTTCACCTGCACGGCCTCCGTCAGTCCCCTGACTCCCACTGCCCCTGGTGCAGGAACATCTCTCAGGCTATTGAACACTTTCTGCTGCCTCCCGCCAGGTGGCAGCATCCTCAGCGGTCGTATTGTTTACATTTGGACACACGACACTCACGGTTCACCTGCACTGCCTCCGTTAGTCCCCTGACCCCCACTGCCCCTGGTGCAGGAACGTCTCTTGAGACTCTTGAACACTTTCTGCTGCCTCCCGCCAGGTGGCAGCATGCTCAGTGGTCGTATTGTTTACATTTGGGCACACGACACTCACGGTTCACCTGCACAGCCTCCGTTAGTCCCCTGACCCCCACTGCCCCTGGTGCAGGAACGTCTCTTGAGACTATTGAACACTTTCTGCTGCCTCCCGCCAGGTGGCAGCATGCTCAGCGGATGTAAGAGTCCACGGCGGGGTAGTTGATATTGGCGGTTGCCGGACAGTAAATACTAGAGTAGGATAAACGTCCGGGGGTGGGTAAAGGCATCGGACTTTTTGTTTTTTTGTTTTTTTGTTTTTTGTTTAGAAGATAATTCCTGGATTGTTGCGATTACCGGATTGGATCCGGATTACCGGATTACTTTTGCAGTTCCCGGACCAGTGCTCCCCCCTATTAGTCCGGGAAAACGAGGTTTGTGTGTATATCAAAAACGATTACGACAACTTTATTTTGGTAACAGATGCCTGAACTTTTTCCGAAGATGATGAAAAAGTATGATTGTAATCCTTAAACTTTGATTTTCTAAGCATTGCCGCACAGCAAGATATCCTTCCTCCCCACAACCCCGCCACATTTTACGGGTTAAAGGATAGTCCAAGAATGTTCATTGTAGAAAAAGGAGACCGTTGAGTGTCATTGAAGAAGGGGGGATAGTTATCTGGAATGTTAAGTAGAGTAGATAGGTGAAGAAATTGGGGTTTTTGAGGCATTGAACAAAACAAGGTTTGCTTTGCCCCAATCAGAAATTACAGTATGTATAGAAAAATCAGAAGTTAGGTGCTCTGTGGCATCCCTACATGAATCACTTAATTCCTGTTGAGTTGGACGCCTAATGAACGACCGACTTAGAAAAATGCAGGGTAGAATCATCAGTGTAGGGCTTTGAGGGAGACTTAGAAGATCATTAATGAATAAAAGAAAGAGAGTGGGCGATAGGACAGAACCCTGAGGAACACCACTATTGATAGATTTAGGAGAAGAACAATGTCCGTCTACAGTAGTTGCAATAGAACGGTTTGAAAGGAAACTCAGGATGAAGGTACAGAGATGATTATAGAAACAGATTGAGGGTAGTTTGGAAATTAAAGATTTGTGCCAGACTCTTATCAAAAGCTTTTGATATGTCAAGGGCAACAGTAAAAGTTTCACTGAAACCCCTAAAGGAGGCCGACCAAGATTCAGTTAGGAAAGCTAGAAGATCGCCAGTAGATCGCCCTTTACGGAAACCGTACTGACGATCAGATAGAAGATTGAGAGCAGATAACTTTAGGGGAGGCGGTGGCCGAGTGGTTAGCGTCTTGGAGTGGTGAGTTCGAATCCTGCCGGGGGCAACTCTTTCGACCTTCTTTAATGCAGCCGACAAAAGCCTGGTAGGTGAGCAGAAGGTCCCGAGTTCAAGTCCCACCAAGGAGCAAATGTCAAACCCATCGTCGAGTGGCCGAAGAAACATGCAGGAAGCATACCTGTTCTTCCGACTGTGACTACAGGTGTGGCGGAGGGAACAGCAGATGGCAGCATGAGCCTGACTGAGGATCTGAACATCACAGAAAACAGGACCTACACCACAGGTGTCACTTTAAAAATCCGGCCTGCAGCATTAACGGGTGAGGGCCAACCATCACTACCCTCCAGAATGTGCAGGGCAAACCATCTGAGCCCTCAAAATAAAAAATAGCCTACAGGCGCTATAGGCTCTAACGTAAAATAAAAAAAGTAAAAAAAAACGATAGATGCTAAAGAATCATCTGATTAATTATGGGTTCAAAAGCTTTAGAAAGGCAGGAAGTCAAAACAATAGGATGGTAGTTTGAAGGATTATAACGGTCACCCTCCTTAGGAACAGGTTGAATGTGAGCAAACTTCCAGCAAGAGGGAAAGGTGGAAGTAGATAGACAAAGACGGAAAAGTTTTGACCAGGCAGGGGTGCAAGCACAGAAGCACAGTTTTTGAGAACAATAGGAGGGACTCCGTCAGGACCGTAAGCCTTCCGAGGATCTAGACCAGAAAGGGCAAAGAAAACATCATTACGAAGGATCTTAATAACAGGCATAATATACAGTACGTACCCTCCCGAGTTTCGCGCTTGCTTTCTTCCGAAGGCATAGCGCTAAACTCGAGGATCAGGAAACTCGGGTATTGAAAACACTGAAAAAATGGTTATTTATTCCGGTGCAAGGGGTACCATATTTTACGGCTTATAAGACTCACAAAAAAAAACTGAAAATGCCCCGAGCCCCTGTCCACCCAGCAGTGAATGGGTACCCGGTGTTAGCCGGGTTTTTTTTACCCGCCTCTCGGGGTGGTGGCTTCGGCCAACACTAGAGGTGATGAGAGGAAGAGGAGGAGAAGACCTTGAGCTTGAGCTTGAGTTGGGAGTCACCCAGCGGATGCAGTCGGTGAAGCCTTTGGTCCGGCGTTCTCCCACGACCTACGAAGCGATACTTGATCTTGATTTTGATATTACAAGCCTATTCTTTACAGGCCAGGCCTTTGAACCGGTGTCGTGTGACCAGCAGTCTGTTTATGAGGTGCAGTCCGCCTTTGTTTACTAACAAAAGAAAACGTGAACTGCGTATGCGCGGAGGCGAATGTTTTTTAATAAATTGATGTAAAGGGCCTATTTCATCCCTATATTTGGCTAATCTTACCTGTAAATCTCCGGCCATGTTGTCGGAGGATGCCTGCGAATGCTTTTGCTGATAACAAGTCTTTGTTAGTAAACTTTCGCCTCCGGGCATGTGCAGCTCGCCCCCCCCCCCCCCGATTTGTTGATAAACAAAGACGGATTTGTTGTCGTAGGACGCCTGGGCATGCATTTGTTGATCAACAAGTCATGTTAGGCCCTTTACATCAATTTACTAAAAAATATTCGCCTCCGTGCATGCGGAGTTCGCATTTTTTTTGTTAGTAAACAAAGGCGGACTGCACCTCATAAACAGACTGCTGGTCACACGACACCGGCTGCTCCTGAAGAGAAAAACACAAACAAAAGGAAAAAACTAAACAAAACTACATACAAGTTATACTAAGCCTAATATAATACTATACTAAGCGGTAGAGGTCACAAGAAGAAGAAAAATAAGAAGCCCACCAAGAAACCGTACACGCTACTACTCATCACCGTCGGTGCTTCCCGTCTGTGCTTGCCAACGAGCAATGCCGTTGCCAGAGTTACTTACATTTTGCTCGTCGGCATCCTGTCCACACTGCCATTTTTGAGTGACGAACACTCGATCAACGGGAAGAGCCGACGGTGATAAGTGGTAGTGTGTACGGGGCTTTAGGGGAGGAGGTAGCAGAGTGGTTAGCTTCTCCGATTGGCGTTCTCAGTGACCCGAGTTCGATACTTGATGAGAGCTGTCAAATCCACTTAAAATCTTTCTCTGCACTGTCTCGTGGCCTAAGAACACCCACATGCAGCCCATTAACTCTACCTTCGATTGTGAGTGCTTCGGAGGACACAGGGGAGCGGCATGAGCCTCTAATCACAGGCGTCACTATAAAAATCCTGCCTGCGCCACCACGGGCAAGGGCCAACCATCACAGCCCTTGAGTGAACCTCCAGGGCCTACGATCCCACCCCTGGAGGTCACTGTCTAACGGCACTGTAGGCAAAAAAAAAAAAAAGAAAAAAAAAAAGTTTACAAAGTAGCGTGAAACTCGGGGAGATAATGCACGAAAGTCGGGATTGTAAGAATTTAGGACTCAGCGCGAAACTCGGATAGCGTGAAACACGGGAGGGTACGGTAGTCAGAGGATGGAGGAAAAGGAAGAACAAGCCATCAACCAGAGTGGAATTTGTAGCTAAAATTTGAGTTCAGCTTTAGAAATAGATGGGACAGCTGTGGAGCCATCCGGGATAAGCATAGGAGGGAAATATGAAAAAGAAAAATTGTTAGAGATTTTTTTTAGATAGATGACAGAAGTCGCGAGAGGAGTTTGATTCAGAAAGATTTTGACATTTTCTATGAATGAAGGAATTTTTGGTAAATTGAAGAAAAGATTTTGCATGATTATGGGCAGAAATATAGAGGGCATGAGTTTTAGGAGATGGATGGTTACTGTACCATCAGTGAGCCGCCTCTATCTTGGACAGCATGATAACAAGGAGAGTTAAACCAAGGTTTACGGGCCTTATGATTGATTAGATAACGTGTGTGGAATGTATGCCTCCATAGAGTATGAAAACTTCTTCAGTACACACTCCCCTAGTAGATAGATCTCAGTTATGTGCGCTCTGCACAAAGAGATGGGTCTCTGACATGGAAGCAATAATCATTCCATGGAAAATCAGAGTAGTACTGCCTTAGGTCTTCCCACTTAGCTGAGTTGAAATGCCAGAAGCACCTCCGCTTAGGTGGGTCCCGAGGCAGCACCGGAGCGATAGTACAGGTTACAGAAATTAGATTGTGATCGGAGGAACCCAACGGAGAGAATAGTTCAACATAGAAAGCTGAAGGGTTAGAGATTAGGAAAAGGTCAAGAATGTTGGACGTGTCTCCAAAAGTTGCACATGACTTTGTGACATAATATGTAAGCCACCTTCAGTGACATAGGCTGTAATGTTTAAACATGAAACTAGCTTTCAAATAATTAATTAATTAGAAAGTTAACAAAATACCAGACAAGAAAATGTTTTTACATCGGGTAATTATTATTATTATTTTTTATTTTTTGCCACAACAGGTCCTATAGACTCGTATAGTATAGAGGGATCACAAAAAGAGAGCAAGCTATTGTTGAGGGTAGTGGTAATAATGATAGAGGGTTCTTACCTTTCAGAAGATCCAGAAAAGACATTTCTGTTCATCTTCAACTAAGAACATTTTTACTACTTTTCAGTCCCTGATCTCTTACCAGAAAGATAGTCTGTTGGAAATACGGTGTGGGGAAGGAAGATATGCTGAGGGCCAACCAATTATTAGGATGCCAGTGCGGAAGTACTGCAAGGTGGACCCTCCTCTTGAGCCCTTGGACATCCTCAACATTTGTTTGGGCATTCTCCTCCTCCTGTTCATCATCAATTTTCTTCATAACTTGGTACAGTACCAGAGGCATGGCAAGCTTCCCTGGATTGTTACAAAGTTCCCTTGTTGTTGATGCAGTCGAGTATAAAAACTTCTTCAGTACACCCCCCCCTAGTAGTTAGACCACTTGTACACTTGTTACGTACATTCATATTTACAGGATTGATTCAAGCTTGTAATTTCCCGTTTTTTAATATCCAATAATCATATTTTTCTTTAGATTTATGTATACTGTTCACACACAGCACTTCCTCTGGTAGTGCCTTCCATTGGTCTATTGCTCTATTTGGAAAACTGTATTTTTGTATGTCTATCTCCTTCTCTTGTTAAGGTTTTTGCTGTGTCCTTGTAGCGTTGTCTTTCCTCATTGAAATAAATCCTCTCTGTCTATTTTTTTTATTTACACATTTGTATAGCATAATCATGTCTCCTCTTTTCCTTCTTTTCTCCAGCTTGGAGAAAGCTGCAGCTTGCAACTCATAACTTTCCCAATCTTTCTTTATAGCTCTGAGGGTTGGTACCCATCTTGTTTCTGCTCTTTGTACTTTCTCTGGTTTCATGATTCCATACTACTGCCGCATATTCCAATATGGGTCTTATGAATGATGATATGATTTTATGTACATCGCTTCATCTACATAATTTTGTGAAGGCAATTATAATTTTTGAGAGCAATGCATACATACTTCTCACATTCTCATTTATGTGATCCTCTCGTCTCAATTTGTTATTGCCTTACATATACTTCTTCTTTGGTCTTCTATCACTTTTACCAAAATTGGTATCATGACACTTGTCTGTATTAAACTCCATTTGCCATTTGTCACTACAGTCATTTAATTTATCCAAATCATACTGCAATCTCTTACAGCAATCTTCATTATTAACAGGTCTGTATTTTGACATCATCAGCAAACATATTAATATAGCTTCCTTATGTAACTTTTTTCCTGCATATCATTTATATAAATTTAAAACATAATTGATGCTTATAGTGACTGAGCCCTGAGGGACACTACTTGTTACCTCCTTCCAGGAGGAGAATTTTCCTTTTACCACTGTTCTCATTTTCCTTCCTTCTAGAAAGCCTTTCGTCCATCTCTATGAATTTCCTAGAATTCCTCCATTATAATGTAGTTTCCATACAAGTCTTTGATGAGGGACTGTCAAGAGCTTTCTGAAAGTCCGATAAATGCTGTCCATCCATCCTTCTCTTTCTTGTAATATTTCTGATACCCTGGTACACAAATTCAGCAAATTTGTGATGCATGACCATCCCTTTCTAAATCTAAATTGCTTTCAGATATCATATTATTTGTTTCAAAGTACTCAACCTAATTTCTTTAAATGATATTTAGCCATAACTTCACACACTACACTTGTTAGAGAAACAGGTCTATAGTTTAAAGTACTGTCTGCTCCCTTTCTTAGATGATGAAACTAGGTTTGCTCATTTCCACCTCTCAGGTAATTTCCTTACCTTACGGATTCTTGTATTAACATTTGAAGTGGCTTACTAAGGTCTTCTGCTCATTCCTTTAACACCCAGCAAGATATCTCATCTCATCTGGTCAACTAGCTTTGCTCTTATCCATATATTTAATTTCAATTTATATATCCTTAATACTTATTGCATATCATCCAGTTTATATATTAAGTTAATGTTTTGTTCTATTTCAAATACTTTTTCTTTTGTGAATACTGACTGGAATTTCTTATTTAATATTTCACAAACCTTATCTTCATTACTATAAGTATTCCCTTCATGTATAATACATTGAATCTTATCTTTTACTTTGGTTTTGCTTTTAACATAACTATAAAACAGCTATGTTGGTCCTTGCAATTATTTATACAGGTTGACCATCACTAATCCGGCAATCAATATTCCGGTTCCATCAGTTTTCCGGCATGAATTTCGGAGCGCGGTTTCAAATTTCCCGGGTTGGCGCGCCACTGTTTTCGGGAGGCACAGTTTATGTTTTGATGGCGCTGTACCCAGAATCAGCTGTATGCTCACGCTTCCGACAGCAAACAGGCATTCCTTCTCATTTATTTGCCGTAATTGTTAAAATCTGCTGCTGTATAGCCCCATCATATTCAGTGAATAAAATGAAGATGATGATCCTGACAGCCCATCTGCTATTTAACTTCTTTTCGAGGGTACAGTAATGAATTAGATTTCTGTATAACTATTTTATTTAGTTGTTGAACATTAAAATTTAATTTGCTTTTCATTTGTGTTTAATTTTCTTTCTTTAAAGAACTGTAGTCATTTTCTGTTACAATATATACAGCATATATAGAGTCAGGGGACAAAACATCAATAATCCGGAAATTTCGAAAATCTGGCAAAATCTGTCCTAAGGTTGCCGGATTAGTGATGGGCAACCTGTATTAATATATCTGATACTCAACTTGGGTTTCTCTTCATACTCTGGTATATTCATTTCTTGCACTGTTGTATTGAATTTTGTTATAAGCCCTTTCTCCACCATGCCTAATGAACCTATTCCATGATGTGTTTTTTTCTTCTTCTTTTTTGCATGCATACATCTGCCATTAAATCATTGCTTCACTCTTTCGATCTCTGATGTTTTGTAGCGGATGTATTTTTCCAATCCAACATTATATATTTCACAACATTTCAAGTGCTCACTGTTTATGTTCTATCATCTAGTACCATCTATTTTTTTAAGTCTTTGTAGTTTCCCTTCTTAAAATTGAGTTGCTTGTTAAGTCTGTCTTGAGCTTCTAATACATCATATGCCTCTACAAAGTCCCACTTAAGCATAACATGGTCACTTTTCCCTAGGCATGGTTTATACTCAATATTTTCGATATCATTATCTTTCCTAGTAAATAATAAATCTAACAATGATGGTTGATCCATTCCTCTTGCTCTTATGTACTGTATAATATGCCGTGTTAACAAGAAATACGACGTTAATTTTAATAGTTTATAGTTCCATTGATTATTATCTGTATTCTTTACTTCTGAGTTTATCCTGTTTACATTGAAGATGAAATCTCCTGTTAACACTATTCTCTTGGATTTATCTACAATTTTTTGTAGCAAAGACCTGATGCTTTTCACAGTAAGGTCCTCAATTCCAAATACTCGTTGCTTTCCCATGCTCTTGTTTTAGGTGGCATAGACTTGTATAGTGTTGCTACAGTGATCTCTGCTTCTTGTAGTT
>JACEEZ010002594.1:57500-128827 GCA_016584305.1 Chionoecetes opilio | reverse complement strand
GAGAAAACTGTGGCCTATTCTGGAAATTTGAGCCTTTGAATTTGATGTTTTTTTTTCCCCTTAATATATCTACTTTCTAAAAGTTGAAAATTCTATTACTGGGCTCGGCGCTGGTCCCGAGGTTGCCGATTTTGGGGAACTTCAACCTGTATATATATATATATATATATATATAAAATATAATATATATATATATATATATATTTTATATTATATATATATATATATATATTACAGTACCCTCCCGAGTTTCGCGCTTGCTTTCTTCCGAAGGCATAGCGCGAAACTCGCGGATCGCGAAACTCTGGTATTGAAAACACAAAAAAAAATTATTTAGTCCGGTGCGAGGTGTACCTACCGTATTTTACAGTATATAAGACTCACTTTTTTCCCCAAAAGATATCCTGAAAATGACCCAAGCCCCTGTCCACCCAGCAGTGAATGGGTACCGGGTGTTAGCCAAGGGTTTGTGACCCGCCTCCCGGGGTGGTGGCTTCGGCCAACACTATGTAGCGGAGAGGTGAGGAGGAAGAGGGAGGAGAGGAGCTTGAGCTTGAGTTGGGAGTCACCCAGCGGATGCTGTCGGTGAAGACTTTAGTCCGGTGTTCTCCCACACACGTATTGTGTCCTACGAACGATACTTGATCTTGATCTTGATATTACAGGTGCCTATTCTTCATAGGCCAGGCATTTGAACCGGTGTTGCATAAAATAAGTAACACCTCAGAATAAGTAGCACCTGACCTCAGCCCCCCACCGATTCTTACTTATTTACCACAAAATACTCCTTTGTAAGTGATTAACAAGGACGTGTGTGGTACTGTGGTTGCTGAAGGTACTGGAGGAGACAGGAGAGAAGAGAGGAAGGCATTGGAGGTACCGTAGAGAAGGGAGGAAAGCATTAGTGTAGTGATTAATTAGTAAGAACAAGGCATTGAGTGATCTAGCTCTGTACACGTATTATGTCTATGTTAGTGTGCTTTTGTTAGGTGAAGGGATTATCTTGTTAAAATTTCCCATCTCTGTCTCTCGATTTGTCTTCTTCTTGTGACCTTTGACGCTTAGTATCGCTTCATAGGTTCTCTTCAAACTTCTTCTGCTTCGTTAACAGATTTGTCAACTCTTCCCTTGTCTATTTCACCTGGGATACTAAAACATTTTCATTTGTTTTGGTCTGAGTGAGTGATGGCATCAGCTGATGGCTGTATGACAGTGTTATACGGCAATAACACTTGTCACAATCCCTTCCTCTCTTCTCTCCTGTCTCCTCCAGTACCTCCAGAAACCACAGTACCACACACGTCATGGTTAATCACTTATAAATGAGTATTTTGTGGTAAATAAGTAAGGAACGGGAACGGCATGAGCCTCTAATCACGGGCGTCAGTATAGAAATTCTGTCTGCCCCACCACAGGCGAGGGCCAACCATCACAGCCCTCAAGTGAACCTCCAGGGCTTATCATCCCACCCCTGGAGGTCACTGCCTAACGGCGCTGTAGGCACACACGCACACACACACACACATAAGTAAACGATTACCTGAGAGCCAAGAAACCAGACATATTGGGTTTAGTAGAAACGAAGCCGAGTGATTCTGAGGATGTGCCAGTTGGGGAGAGTCAATATAATGTATGGAGGCAAAACAGAAACCAGAAAAAGGGAGGTGGTGTAATGATGTTAACAAGGAAGGACGTGGTAGTAGGAAATGTGGAAAAAGGAGAAGGTATGGCAGAGGTGTTGAAGGTAGAGTTGGTGATGAAAAAAGGAAGAATAAGAGACTTACTAATCGTATACGTTCCACCTAAGACAAATTTCTGTGGGAGAGAAGAGTATGGAGACATGATAAGAGACACAAGCAAATGTTTAAAGAATACGATGGAAAATAGTGAGAACATAATTTTGATGGGAGATTTTTGCTGCAAAGAAGTTTGCTGGGACGAATGGAATACTGAAGGAGGAGAAGACTCATGGGGTGGTACATTTGTTGGATTTGGTAATGATAACATCATGACTCAGTGGATTAAGGAGAACAAAAGTTTGACGAAAGATACTATTGACGAAAGAACTGGAAGTAATTAGTAAAGTAAATTATCAGTGCCCACTTGGAAGAGCGACCATGAAACTTATTGAATTTGAAATAAATTATAGCAAAAAAGAGGGAGAAAAGAAGAACACAAGAAAGGAAGATACAATTATGGAAAAGCAGACTTTGAGGGATTAAGAACATTCTTCGGGGGAGACAGACGGGAGTAATTTCCATGCAGCAAGGAGTAGGCTACCCAGAAAAATTGGATGAGTTCATCCGAATTTATCCCGAAGGAAAAATAGTTATTTTTCCAAGGATAGTTTATCAGAGAAAAAAAAAAAATGAATGGTTTAACAGAAATGTGAATTAGCAAGACTAGAAAGAGAAAAAACATGGAATAGTTGGGGGAAAAAAAGGTGGCAGAAAAACCTTTGGGAGAAGTACAAAACAACTAGAAATGAATATGTAAGAACCCGAAGAGATGAAGAAAGTAACTATGAGAGGAATATAATAGAAAAATGTAAGAATGAACTATAAAAAAAAAGAATAAAGAAAAGAATTCTATAGATATATTAATGGAAAAATGAAAAACAAGGAAGGAATAGATAGCCCGAAGGTAAAGGCATAGTGTATGAAGATGCATTACAACAGGCCGAGGTGATGAATTTAAATGCTTACAGACGTATTACAAGAGAAGTGAATTAAAACGAAAATATAATAGCAAAAAAAATATAATGGAAACATAAAATAGATGTAATAGAAGTAAAAAGGCTAATGGAAAGTCAGATGTGAGAAAAGCCGGGTCCAATGAGTTCGAACTGGAAATAAAAATGCAGTAACCCAATTAGCAGAAAGTTACATAGTGTAATTGAGATTTTCACTCAAGGAGAGCAAGTCCGCTTGATGGAAAAGAGCAAATATGTGCCAATTCACAAAGGGGGAGACAAAGAAGAACCACTAAATTACAGGGGCCCGTATCATAACAAGTGTAGTGGCAAAAAAATGTGTGAAAAATTGTGAAGGACAGATGGCTGAAATATTGGAAGAGACAACAAAACTGCAGGTGGCCTTTGGATTTAGAGGAGGAATGTCATGTACAACGAATTTAATTAGCTTTTTCTCGAGAGTGATCGATGTGACACAGAAAGAGAAGGTGGTCCGATTGCATTTACTTGGACCTAAGAAGGCATTTTACAAGATACTCTAAGAGACTGCTTTGAAGTAAACATGTAGGGGGATTGAAGGTCGTTTGCTAAGGGATGGAAGACTTTTGAGCACCCAAAAGATGAGAACGTAATAAAAGGGTCAAAGTCGAATGGGCAGTGTTGATAAGTGGAGTTCCTCAAGATCAGTATTGGCCCCCGTGAGTTCTTGGTCCCATGTAAACGGGCCCCTTTTTTAAACAGGACTAGGGAGAGTCTAACGTGGGCTTTCCTGTAGACTCAAGTGGTACCATGCCAAGAACGCTGCTTTAGACGCCAGCAGCGAGAGCTAACATTGGGCCATGTTGATCCAAAGACCCCGCGCTTGGTTGGCAGCCCTGAACAGGGGATCATATATTGGGGGAACGGAGAGTGGAAGAGTCATTTGTCTCCGCGCCCTGCTACCGTAACAAAAAAACACAACCATACCTATTGAACCTATTTCTTCATTTATTCACTTTTTTACCCCATTTTCTTGATCTCATAGCTCTTCCCATATCGGGAGTCAAAATTGTCATGGTCATGTTATGTTATTGTTTAGTTGGGACAACTATGATGCCTTAATCACTAGTTGATAGTTGAATAGTTGATAGTTTTTAGTTATAGTTGGAGTATGTGAGAGAGAGAAATCATGCATGAGTGAGAGGACGTAGGATGTGAGAATGAGGTTGGATAGATGTGTGGAATGGAGACTTCTGCCGTGGCTCCCCGTAAAAAGGGATGTAAGAACCACTGTTGCGTAGACTAAGACTCATTATGAAAAACCAAAGAAATAAAAAGTCTCCTTCTGTTTCCATTAAATAATGCAATTTCTGCTGTTAGTCGTATAAGTGGCTGACTATTATATTGCTGATAGTTTTGGAACATCGGCGGGCGAGGAGAATAAACAAACCAGATTTCGTAGGGCGCCAAACGCGGTCTTTAAAAAAAAATATTTCAGATGCTCATAAACTGCAGTAGACCCTGTATACACTCAATTTTTGCCAAACAGAATATGACAATACTGCTAAATTTTTCTTAGCATTGGGCAAATTTTCATAGTATCGTAATATCTTAGATCAAGTGTTGGAGAGGGTCCCCGGGTGTCTTAACATTTTCCATACTATTTCGTAGTTTAAGAGTCCAGTGGTTCTCACCGGGGGGCCAGGGCCCCCAAGGGGGCCATGGCAAGAATTTAGGGGCATGTGGGCTGTTCAATAATAAAATTTTTTAAATAATGTTAGGAAACTGGGAAAAAAAAAACACTTCATCACTGTCCTGGCAAAGAAAATTTTTTGTTTTAATAAATTTTTGATTATCATAAGTTGCCATAATTTTGTTACATAATTTTTTTACGAAAGTGTGTGTACGTGTGTATTTTTGATGTGTGCGAAATTGTAATGTTTGTGCAGTGGGAGGTGTGCTAGAAAATGAGGAGGAGAAACGAACGCATATGAAAACGGGGGAGAGACACGGGCGGTGAGTGAGGTGAGTTTACCGGAACAGAGGGAGAGAGGCGATCGAATGTCTCAGTTGGCCTGGGATATCATCACTTTTTAAAATGGGGTATAGGGCCCCCGACATAACTACTTTACGGGTTTGTTTTTCATCGGTGCATTGTGGGGATAAAGGCGGGGTCCCCCCCCCGCGGGGGACCACGAAGGGAAAAATCGGCGTGGAAGAATTTTGAGTTATTTTGCGCGAAATTGATATTCCAGGTGCTATATTACGGTGTCTGTTCTCGCTGAAAACACTATAGAGAAGACCTGGGGTAAGGGCTGATGTGCAGAGGCTTCCAAAAAACCAATTTTTTTAAAAACAAGCCCTAACAGAGCCTCGTCCAAAGGTAAGCAGTTGGTAGGTAGTAATGTTTTTCCCTACTACTTGTTTACTTTTTAATGAGACTCTGCTGGGGACTGTTTTCCTGGTTTAAAAGGGCCTTGCACATAAACCATCCCTCGGTCTTCTCTATTTTTGTAGCTAGCAGGGGAAATATAGCATTGGGAATATCAATTTCCCCCAAAAAACAACTCAAAATTTTTTCATCGTCGTAGTCTTTCTTTGTAGGTTGTTAACATATTCTGGTTTTTGATAGTATTAAAATACCTTAAAAATTGATTTCCTTTTGGGGTTGTCTTTTCTCATAATAATAGGGTATTATTCTAGTGTTTGCCCATACTCCCCCTTCCCACAAAAAAAATTGGGGACCGGGGGGGAATCCCGGGGAATTTTTTGGGGGGGGGGGTAAAAAATATCCCGTCGCCCCCCAAATATTTTTTTGGATTGGGGGGTGTTGAAAAAATTGCCTAAAAAAAAAAACCCCTTTAAAGGGGAAAATTTCATCGGATTTTTTCTGAGTCCAAAACGTGTGAACCCTTTGACGATCCTCACAGAATGATGACCAAAGTGCCCCGAGAACAACCCCAAAACCCCCCCGCTAGGAGGTTGATTAAATTTGGGTTTGGGTTTAAGGTGGGTTTATATTTGGTTGGGTTTAAAAGGGTAGGTTATTTTTGGGTTTGGGTTTATATTTTTGGTTTAGGTTCCCATTTGGTTAGGTTAGGTTTGGGTTTAGATTTGGTTTGGTTAGTTTGGGTTTGGGTTTTAGATTTGGTTGGGTTTAAACCCTTAGGTTTATTTGGGTTAGGTTATTTTAATTTTGGTTAGGAAAATTTCCCTCTGGGATAAAAAGGTAATTACCCTAGAATCTGGGGAATTTTACCCCCCCAAAAACACAACTCTTAAATAATGTTTTTTTCCCGACGCAAATTTGTTCCCCACCCGAAAACCCCGATTCCCACGGGTTTCCCCAAAACGTTTGGTAAATTTTGGGGGAAGGGGAGAAGTATGGGCCCCCGAAACACTTAATTTTTATATGTGGGGTTTAATATTTAATGTGGGGTTTTTCGGGGGGGGAAAAAAAATTTGTTTTCCCCCGGAAACAAAAATTTTAAAAATTTGGTGTAGGGGTGGTAAAATTTCCGGATTTTTAGGGTAAATTTCCCCCTTTAAATATCTAGAAAAAATTTGGGCCCAAACCAAAAATTTAACCAAACCAAACCCAAATTTAAAAACCTAAAGCAACCTAACCAAATCTAATTCAAACCAAACCCAAACCAAAATCTTAACCCTGCCCTTAACCCAAACCCAAATCAAAACCTAACCTTTAGCGGGGGGTTTGGGGGTGCCCTTCGAAAACTTGGGTTTCCTCATTCTGTGAGGATGGGTTTTTGGTTCACATGTCTTTTGGACTCAAAAAAATCCAATAAAATTTTTCCCGATTTTGGCTTTTTTTAAACAACCCCCCCACCAAAAACCCCCCGTTTTGGGGTTTTGGGGAACGAAATTATTTTTTGAAACCCCAGCCAAAAAGCCCGCATTCCCCAGCCCCCCCCGAAATTCCCCCCAGCAGGTCCCCCCCAAGCTTGTTTTTGTGGGAAAAGGGGATTTTAAGGGGCAAAAAGGCACAAAGAATAAATCCCGGGGAAATTTTCCCCCCTATAAAAAACCCCTTTTAAAAAATTATGTTTTTCCCCACCGCAAATTTTTTTCCCCACCCGAAAACCCCCCCTTCCCACAGGCCCCCAACCCTTTTTTTTGGGGGAAGTGGGGTAGAAAATGGGCAAACACTAAAATTTTAAAAAACCAAAAATTTCCCTAAAATTCCTAGGGGTAATTACCTTTTTACCCTAGAGAAATTTGCCAAAACCAAAAAAAACCCTAACCTAACCAAACCCCAAAAATATAACCTAAGCAAAACCTAAAAAAACAAAAACCCAAAATTCCAAACAAACCTAACCAAACCCAAAACCTCCAAAACCAAACCCTAACCTTCCTAGCGGGGGTTTTGGGGGTTTCGCATTTTCCGGTCATCTTTTTCTGTGGGGATCGTCGGGTTTAAAAAACAGGGGTTTTTTCGGGAAAACTTCTTTTTAAAAAATCCAATCCCTTTTCCTAGATTAGGAAATTTTTTTACAACACCCCTAAACCCGAAAAACTATGGGGGTTGCGACCCCATTTTTTGGTACCCCAGCCCAAAAAATCCCGCTTTCCCCCCAGGTCCCCCACCCCCTTGTTTTGTGGGGAGGGGGGGGAGTAGGGGGAAAAACCATAGAAATAATACCCTATTTTTATGAGGAAAGCAACAAAAAAAACCCAAAAATTAAAAACCCGTATTTTAATATTATCATAACATGAATATGTATAAAACAAAAAGAGAAGACTACGAGGGATGAAAAAAATTGGGAGTTGTTTTGGGCGAAATTTATATTCCGGGTCCCTATTTTTCCGTGCTCGCTGACAACACAGAGAAGCCCGGGATTTTGAGGGTTTGATGTGCAAGGCTTCAAAACCGGGAAAAAACAGTCAAAGCAGAGTCTCTTAAAAAGGTAAGCAAGTGGTGGGGACACTTTAAACGTACCTCCCAAATTTGCTTCCCTTTTTGCGAGGTTTTGTTATGACTTTTTTTTTCCCTTGGTTTAGAACCCGCACATCAGCCATTCCCTCAGGTTTTTCTCTTATTTGTTGTCAGGGGGAACGAGCCCCCAGTAATAAAAGCACCGGGAAATTCAATTTCGCGCAAAAAAAACTCTAAAATTTTTCCCACCCGCCGTATTTTCCCCCCTTCGTGGTCCACCCGCGGGCGCCCCCGCCTTTCCCCAAAGCACCGATGTAAACCACCTTTGACGTTTTAGGGGTAGGGTCCACTGATTCTGAACCCTATACTGTGTTACTTTTTTTGGGTTCGAAAATTAAAAATCGGCCCCGCTTTTTTTCGGGGCGTGAAATTTTCTTTTTTTTTTGGTATCGGGTTTTTAATGCCTTTCCCCTATTAGGTTTTCCCTGTTTTTTTTTTTTAGTGCTAATTTTGTTTTTGTGATTTCGTATTCTTATTATTTTTAAATTGGGGGCAGTGCTTGTAAAAAGGAGGCATGTTTCTTGCGTAGAAAGTACATTTCAGCTTGCCTTAGCTTAAATTTTGGGGAATTTTTTCCATCTTACTCTTTCTGTGTGTAGGTTTGTGCCCCCTTGAACCCTGGGGTGTTTCCCTTAATTTTGTGGTCCAGGGAAATTGTGTTATGTATGGGATATTTGTGTTTTTGTTTTTTATCACTTGCCCCTTTTATCTGTCCATCTTTATCATTCTTTTGTTTTTCAACTTAATGTTTGTTCTGATGTTTTTGTCTTTTTTAAATTTTCCGTAGATTTGGAGGGCTCTGGGTGTTAGAAAAGAAGGGGAAAAGTTACAGTGAAGGTACTTTTAACAAAACGGATTTACATAAACCCCTCGCTGAGGGCACCCCGAAAAACCCCTAAAGTGGGGACTGGCTTTAAAGTGCGGGAAACGTTCTATGAGGCCTAGAAAATTTGAAGCATCATTTGCTGACCCTCCCATCCCCAGGTATGCCTGAGAAAAAACCCCGGGATTTCTTCGGGCGCCACGAAAGGCCTGTTAGGCGCCTGTTAGGCGATATTTGGGGAAAACAGAAACTGGATGCAGGGTTGTTTTTCCAACAAAAAGCCCTAAAGTGTAGTTAAAGGCATCATACGGGGTTGCCCTCAAAATAGCGAAAGGCAAAAAAAGCCCCCACCAATTGGGGGAAATCTTAATAAAGGGCCCGGGATTTTTTAAAGATGGTCAAACCGTGTTCTTGGAGATCAAGGGGAAAAGTAAAATTCAAAAAATTTTTCCTTTTAAAAGAAACGACACAGTGAAGCGGAAAATTTAAATGAAATGTCAGATGAGATAAAAAAAAAAAGTGATACAGGAGATCAAATCGCCCCCCAAATGGTAGGGTTTTAAAATAAAAGCGGTAAAAGTCAACGGATAGAGTTCTTGTGCACAGCTACTCGTTTTTGAGGTATGTTTTCCCTTTTTGTAAATATCAAGGAAAAATATTGTTATGTACAAAACATAAAACCCCCAAAAACCACCTAAAGATGTGGGGGAAAAAAGCTTTTCTTCTTTCTTCAAAGCTAACGGGAAATCCCCGGGGAAAAAATTTTGTGGAGTCGTACAGAGGGGGCCCCAAAAGGCGATGCTGGGTAAAAAATAAAGGGGTTCCCGAAGCGTGTAAGGAAGTAGCTCCCGAATGCCAAGGGGGTTTCATTGAAATGATCCCACCCGTTTTGCATGGCTTTTCCAAAAAAACCCCCCCCCTGATGTTTGAAAAGACCCTGGAGGCTTTTTGGTAAAATGCGTAAACTTTGTAAAAAGCTGGAGCTTGAACTCCCCCCTTTTTCCAGAACCTTTGTAAGACAGGGGTTTTGGGGGAATGAAGTTCCTTTTTTACTCCAAGTGCTCGGGGCCTTTCCAAGGGCAATTTTTGGGAACAGTTTTTTAAAACTTCGGGGGGGGTTTAAATTGTTCCTAAAAATTGCAAGGGAAAAAGATAAACTTTTGAGTAAACTTCAAATGGGTTTTGGGGGAAAGCCCCCCCGGTCTTGCATTTTTTAGCAGATATATTTAGAGCAAAATAGGTTAAATTTTTAAAACTACAGGGAAGGGAAAAGAAAGGGTTTTTCACCTGATGGATTGTCTTTCCCCCCGGGGATTTCTTCCCCCAACCCCCTCCAAATTGGAAAAGGAAAGTCGGTCCCGGGAATGTTGCCATGTTTAAAAAACCTTTCACCCTGCCCTTGACGGAAGAAGAAGATAGCCCTGTTTAAACCCATTATTTAAAAATTGAAAACTCAGCATCGGGGATCCCTTTGGGAAAAAATGAACCCTTTAAAAGGTACTTCCCAGAATTCGAGGAAGGGAAAAAGGGAAGGTTTGGGAATGAAATCCATTCTCTGGCCCCCTTTGATTTTTAAAATAAAAATTCCCCCAGTGGGTGTTTCAGGACCCAGTTCCCTTTATCTCAAACATGAATTTCGCTGCCAAAAATCCCCATGAAGAAAAAAATTTTTCTGAATGAATTTTGGTGTTTTAATGCCAAAACATTTTAACCAAAAGTCCAAAAGGGGATTGCCCCTTTTGACACCCCTTTTTTGCCTTTTTCACACTACCTTAATTTAAAAGTAGTCCCGGTTTTTCTCCCCCCCTTCTAAAAATCAAAAATAAGAGCCGGAACCCCATTGGGAAAGTGGACCCCGACAGAGGGCGTGGGGTTTTCGTGCACAACCTCGGATTCGTCCCAAATGACTGAAAAAAAAACAAAACAAACCTTCCCAAGATGTGTGATGAAAAATGCCCGAATTTTAAATTTATCTTTTTTTCCCCAAACCCGATTCAAATTTTTCTAGGTCCGCTAAAAATTTTTTTAGGGCAAAATGATTAAATTAAGCATATAAAAGAAAAACTATCAATATAAGAAATTTATGCTTTTAAAAATTTTTAAAAAAAAGGCCGGTTGTTTTCTTCAACAACATTTAAAAAAAAAAAAAAAAAAAAAATTTTTATTTAAACGGGGGGGGATTTGGGAGAAAAATGAAGGGGGGGCCCCGAATGTTGAGAAATTTATGGAAAGGGGGGAATGGAGTGAAAAAAGGGTTTAGAACCACTTTTTTTGACCAACCCAAAAACCTATACTGGACCTTTTAATCCCTGCCCCCCGCCAACCCGCCCCCATGACCCTGGAAGGGGCCCCCTTTTGCGATTCCCGCCATTTTTTTAACAAAACCCCCCCTATTTCCCCCTATGGTTTTCAGTATTTTATGATAAAACCCTTATTTTTTCGTAAACTGTTTGTTCTATGAATAAAAAATAAAACAAATAAAAAACACTAAAGAAATGCCCAAATTTGGGCAGAAGTGAAGAAATTGCAAAACCTCAATTTCAGGAGAAACCCCCATTTAACTTCATTTAAAACAAAAGGCAGCCTCAAAAAAAGGCAAATAAACGAACCCCGGCTTTTTTTTTTTTTTTTTTTTTTTTTTTTTTTTCCCCCGGGGCCCCCAGCAGGGGGACCACCCCCTAGCTTTAGCTCGTCAGAGAGATCAAAGTGAAAAAAGAGGGGGGGTGTTCGTGCTGCTGGGTTTCGGGCCAAGGGACTAGCTTTTTTCCATCCTGAACCAGGAGTGCGGGGGGACTCGCCCGGGGAAACCCCCGGCATTTTTTTTTAAATTTGGTATAATTTTTTAAAAAACTGGGGAAAATCGGCCCGAAATTTAGTTCAAAATTTTTGGGGGGGTACGCAGGTTTGGGAAAACCCCTTTTATCCCTTTCAAATGGTAAACTCTGGAAAACCCCTTCCTGTTTTTATTTTTCCACTTTCCTAGACTTAAATCTTTTTAAAAGAAGAGTAACAAGACACCTCCCAAAAAAAAATTGGCCACCCCTCTTTTTTTTTTTATTCTCTTACTGTCTTCTTTTAGGGGGCTGGGAAATAACGGGGCCCTTTTGTTACCCATTTTTTGTTGTCCACCCCCGGCCCCTTTAAAAATTTTGGATAAAAAAAAAAAAAAAAAAAAAAAAATGGGATTTTTGGGCCCATTCCCTAAAAGTAAAAATTTCAAAACCAAACGGCCCAAAAGAGTTATCCGGGTGCGCTCCCCCCCGAGGGGGCCGGTAAAAAGAGGGTTTTCCTGGGATATACTTAAAACCCCTTTTTCGCCATTTAAATTTTTGCGAGAAAAAAATTTTAAATGCAAACAATAGAAAAAAGCGGATTTTC
Source organism: Chionoecetes opilio (assembly GCA_016584305.1). Taxonomy (NCBI): domain Eukaryota; kingdom Metazoa; phylum Arthropoda; class Malacostraca; order Decapoda; family Majidae; genus Chionoecetes; species Chionoecetes opilio. The sequence goes on along the minus strand of JACEEZ010002594.1, from coordinate 117,001 downwards.
ATTAAATCTTTCCCAATTTTAAAAATATTTCCGTTTTTCCCGAAAAATTTAATTACCACCAAAGCCTAAAATTGCGTTAAACTAAAAAAATAAAATCCTCAAACCCCTTATCCGGGAAGTAAAAAGTGTTTTCCCCCAATCAGTAGACTATGGCCCCATCAGTTTAAATGATACCTGTTATCTTCGTGAATGTTTGTTCTATAAAAAGTTTATCAAAAAAAAACTTTTTAAAATACACTAAAAAAATTCCATTTATGAGACTCTGAAGAAATATGCCTGAAAATTATATTCACTTAAACTCATCGCCATTTCATATTTTGCGTAAAGACTTTTTACATGCAACATATCAATAGAAGCGGAATTAATTAGCTTTCCATTGCTATATTTCATTTTCTGATAAATGAATTAGAACCATGCATAAATTAGCGTTTACTAAATAAATAACATCATCCATCGGGTAATTATCCCGATAGATGATGTAATTTTTTTAGTTAACGCTAATTTATGCATGGTTATGATTCATTTATCAGAAAACGAAATATAGCAATGGAAAGCTAATGAAAATCCACTTCTTTCTATCGCTAGCATCTAAAATGTTTTCTCGCAAAATATTAAATGGCGATGAGTTCAAGTGAATATTAAGTTCATGCATATTTCTTAACTCTCTCATAATGGCATTTCTTTATTGCATTTTACTGTTTTTTATTTGATAATATTATAGAACAAACATTACGAAGATAACGGTATATCATATATACTGATAAACCATAGGAAGAAAAAAGGGAGTGATGTTAAAAAATGGCAGGAATCGCAAAACTGGCCTCCACTGGAAAATAGCCCAAAATGAGTAGCAAGTCCAGTATAGAGTAGTCTTTGGACCAACTTAAGACTAATCCCCCCGGAAAATGTTTAGAAAACAGAAATGCCTGTCTAAAGCCACGGTTAGTCTTAGATTAGCCGAAGTCACGTTTAAAGAATCGGCCGAATGATATGACAGAAGAAGTAAACAGTTATATGAGTTTATTCGCTGATGATGCTAAATTACTAAGAAAAGTAGAAAGTAAAGAGGACTGTGAGGATTTACAAAAGGATCTAGATAAGATTTTCAGATGGAGTCAACTATGGGAAATGGAGTTTAATGCCAAAAAGTGTAAAGTGATGGAAATGGGCAGTAGCAAAAAGAGACAGAGAGGAAAGTATTCGATGGGAAATGAATGGATAATCAAAACAAAGGTCGAAAAAGATCTGGGAGTATGGATTAAGGACAATTTGTCACCAGAGAAGCATATAAACAAGATCACAGGAGATACATATCAGTTGCTGAGGAATATAAGAATGGCATTCAAATATCTGGATGAAGAGATGATCAAGAAATTGATAACATCTTTGATTCGACCAAGGTTGGAATATGCGGCAGTGATTTGGTCACCACATAAAAAGGATATAAGGAAGATTGAGAGAATACAAAGAGCAGCCACAAAAATGGCTCCAAGCCTGAGAGATCTAATATATGAGGAAAAACTTTCAAGACTGAAACTCCCAACTCTTGAGAAAAAAAGAGAAAGGGGAGATTTTATAGCAGTGTATAGAGCATCAATGGGACTGGAAAAATTAATAGAGAAGATCTGTTTGTGTTGGACGATAGAAGTACAAGAGGTCATGAGAAGAAATTGAAAAGGACAGCATGCAAGAGAGATATAAAAAATACAGCTTCCCATATAGAAGCTAGAAACCTGACACCTATAGTGAATGCATAGAAATCCTGGACTTCAAAGAAACAAAAAAAATAGACAGACGANCGGCATGATGTTAATAGGGCGTTATATGTATAGAATTCTGTCTGCCCCACCACAGGCGAGGCCATTACCAGTCACAGACCCTCAAGTGAACCTCCAGGGCTTATCATCCCACCCCTGGAGGTCACTGCCTACGGCGCTGTAGGCACACAACCACGACACTACCCCAACACATAGTAACACGATTACCTGAGAGCCAAGAACCAACATATTGGTTTAGTAGAACGAAAGCCGAGTGATTCTGAGGATGTGCCAGTTGGGGAGAGTCATATAATGTATGGAGGCAAACAGAAACTCAGATAAGGGAGGTGGTGTATAGTGTTAACAGGGGACGTGGTAGTAGGAAATGTGGAAAAAGGAGAAGGTATGGCAGAGGTGTTGAAGGTAGAGTTGGTGATGAAAAAAGGAAGAATAAGAGACTTACTAATCGTATACGTTCCACCTAAGACAAATTTCTGTGGGAGAGAAGAGTATGGAGACATGATAAGAGACACAAGCAAATGTTTAAAGAATACGATGGAAAATAGTGAGAACATAATTTTGATGGGAGATTTTTGCTGCAAAGAAGTTTGCTGGGACGAATGGAATACTGAAGGAGGAGAAGACTCATGGGGTGGTACATTGTTGGATTTGGTAATGAATAACATCATGACTCAGTGGATTAAGGAGAACAAAAGATTGACGAAAGATACTATTGACGAAAGAACTGGAAGTAATTAGTAAAGTAAATTATCAGTGCCCACTTGGAAAGAGCGACCATGTACTTATTGAATTTGAAATAAATTATAGCAAAAAAGAGGGGAGAAAAGAAGAACACAAGAAAGGAAGATACAATTATGGAAAAGCAGACTTTGACGGATTAAGAACATTCTTCGGAGAGACAGACTGGAGTAATTTCCATGCAGCAAGGAGTAGGCTACCCAGAAAAAATTGGATGAGTTCATCCGAATTTATACCGAAGGAATAAATAGTTATGTTCCAAGGATAGTTATCAGAGAAAAGAAAAAAAATGAATGGTTTAACAGAAAATGTGAATTAGCAAGACTAGAAAGAGAAAAAACATGGAATAGTTGGAGGAAAAAAGGTGGCAGCAACCTTTGGGAGAAGTACAAAACAACTAGAAATGAATATGTAAGAATCCGAAGAGATGAAGAAAGTAACTATGAGAGGAATATAATAGAAAAATGTAAGAATGAACTATAAAGAAAAAGAATAAAGAAAAGAATTCTATAGATATATTAATGGAAAAATGAAAAACAAGGAAGGAATAGATAAGCTGAAGGTAGAAGGCATAGTGTATGAAGATGCATTACAACAGGCCGAGGTGATGAATAAGTGCTTACAGACTGTATTTACAAGAGAAAGTGAATTTAAAACGAAAAATATAATAGCAAAAGAAAATATAATGGAAGACATAAAAGTAGATGTAATAGAAGTAAAAAGGCTAATGGAAAGTCAAGATGTGAGAAAAGCCCCGGGTCCAGATGGAGTGTCGAACTGGATAATAAAAGAGTGCAGTAACCAATTAGCAGGAAAGTTACATAGTGTAATTGAGAGTTCACTCAAGGAGAGCAGAGTCCCGCTTGATTGGAAAAGAGCAAATATTGTGCCAATTCACAAAGGAGGAGACAAAGAAGAACCACTAAATTACAGGCCAGTATCATTAACAAGTGTAGTGGCAAAAATGTGTGAAAAAATTGTGAAGGACAGATGGCTGAAATATTTGGAAGAGACAAACACACTTGCAGGTGGCCAGTTTGGATTTAGAGGAGGAATGTCATGTACAACGAATTTATTAAGCTTTTACTCGAGAGTGATCGATGTGACACAGGAAAGAGAAGGGTGGGTCGATTGCATTTACTTGGACCTAAAGAAGGCATTTGACAAGATACCTCATAAGAGACTGCTTTGGAAGCTAGAACATGTAGGAGGATTGAAGGGTCGTTTGCTGAAGTGGATGGAAGACTTTTTGAGCAACAGAGAGATGAGAACAGTAATAAAAGATCAAAAGTCAGAATGGTGCAGTGTGATAAGTGGAGTTCCTCAAGGATCAGTATTGGCCCCAGTGATGTTCTTGGTCTATGTAAATCGGCCGCTTTTTTAAACATGGACTAGGGAGAGTCTAACGTGGAGCTTCCATGTTAGACTCAAGTGGTACCAATGCCAAGAACGCGTGCTTTAGACGCCAGCAGCGAGAGCTAACATGGTCCTATGTTGATCCACGACTGCGCTTGGGTTGGCAGCCCTGAACCAGGGAGATCATATATTGGGGGACGGAGAGTGGAAGAGTCATTTGTCTCCGCGCCCTGCTACCGTGAACAACAAAACACACCATACCATATATGAACCTATATTCTTCATTTATTCACTTTTTTACCCACATTTTCCTTGATCTTCATAGCTCTTCCCATTATCGGGAGTCAAGATTGTCATGGTCATGTTATAGTTATTGTTTAGTTGCACAACTAATGATGCCTTAATCACTAGTTGATAGTTGATAGTTGACTAGTTTTTTAGTTGATAGTTGGAGTATGTGAGAGAGAGAGAGATCATGCATGAGTGAGAGGACAGTAGGATGTGAGAATGAGGTGGATAGATGTGTGGAAATGGGAGACTTCTGCCGTGGCCTCCCCGTAGAGGGATGTAAGGAACCACTGTTAGCGTAGACTAGACTATTATGACCAAAAGAGAATAAATGTCTCCTCTGTTTCCATTTAAATAATAAATGCTGCTGTAATCGTATTGGTGAATTATATGGATGTGCTGGCTCGGCGGGCGGGGAGAGATAAACAAACCCAGATTTCGTGGGCCCCAAAAAAGCGGTCTTTAAAAAAATATTTCAGATGCTTCATAATCGCAGTAACGCTTATACCTCATATTTTGCCAAAACAAAATATGACAATACTGCTAATTTGCTTAGCGGGGCTTTGCATAGATCGTAAATATATTAGACTCAAGTGTTGGAGAGGGTCCGGGGGTGTCTTACCTTTCCAAATACATTCCGTTATTTTTTAGGTCCAGGGTTTAACCGGGGGGCCATGGCCCCAAGGGGGGCCATGGCAAGAATTTAAAAGGGGGCCATGGTGGGCTTTGCAAAAAAATACATTTCTAAATAATTTTAGGAATCTAAATAAAAAAAAACACTTGCCATACTGTCCTGGCAAAGAAAATTTTCTTTTTTTTTAAAAATTTAAATTGATTAATCAAAATTTTGCCAAAAAAATTTTGTTACAAATATTGTTACGAATGTGTGTGTACTGTGTATGTATGTTGTGTGCAAAATTGTAATTGTTTTGCTGTGTAGGTGTGATAGAAAATGAGGAGGAAACGAACGCAATGAGAGGGTAAGCAGGGCGTGATGAGGGTGAGTCCCGGGAAACGAGGGAGAGAGGCGATCGAAGATCTCAGTGTGGCCGGGATATCTCACAAAAACATGGGGTTTTAAAAAAAAATGGGCCCCAGACATAACTACTCAGGGTTTGTTTACATCGGTGCTTGGGGGGAAAAGGGGGGGTCGCCGCGGGGGGACCTACGAGGAAAACTAGGCGATGGAAGTTTTAGAGTTTTTTTGCGCAAAATTTGATACCCCAGGTGCTATATTATTTGTCTCTGTTCTCGCTGACAACACTATAGAAACCTGAGGTAATGGCTGATGTGCAGGGGCTTCTAACCAAAAAAAAACAGAGTCAAAACAACCCTCGTCAAAGGAAAGCACTGGTAGGTACTAAGTTCCTACTATTGCTTACTTCTTAGAGACTCGCTTACTGTTTTTCCTGGTTTAGAAGCCTTGCACCACCTCACCTGGTTTCTCTATGTTGTCAGCTAGCAGGAAATAAGCATTTGGAATATCAATTTCCCCCAAAAAACTACTCAAAATTTTTTTCATGTCGTAGTCTTCTCTTTGTGGGTTTGTACATATTCAGGGTATATAGTATTAAAATACTTAAAAATTGAGTTTTTTTTTTCTTTTTCATAAAAAGTAGGGTATTATTTAGTTTTTCCCCTACTCCCCTCTCCCACAAAAACAAGCTGGGGACCGGGGGAATGGGGTTTTTTGGTTTGGGGTAAAAAATATCGTCGCAACCACATGTTTTTGAGTTGGGGTGTTGAAAAAATTCCCTAGATTAGGGAAAATTCTCGTTTTCTTCTGAGTCCAGAGACTGTAAACCTGACGACCCCCCAAGAATGATGACCAAAGTGTCGAGAACCCCCAAACCCCCGCTAGGAGGTTTAGATTCTTTGGGTTGGGTTTTAAGGTGGTTATATTTTTTTAGGTTAAGGTAGGTTATATTTGGTTAGGTTATTTGGTTATTTACTTGGGGGTTTGGGTTGGGTTTTGGTTGATTGGTTTTGGTTAATTTTGGTTAGGTTAGATTTGGTTAGGTTACTTAGGTTATATTTGGTTGGTTATTATTTTGGGTTAGGAAAAAAATTTCTTAGATAAAAGTAATTACCCTAGATTAGGGTTTTTCCCCCCCTACAAAATTTAAAAAATTTTTTTCCCGCGATAATTTGTTCCCCACCCGAAAACCCCGCTTCCCCCAGGTTTCCAAACTTGTTTGGTAAACTTGGGGGGGAAATGGGAGAGTATGGGCAAAAACCCTTTAAATTTTTTATGTGGGGTTTTAATATTTAAGGGGGGGTTTTCGGGGGGGAAAAAATTATGCGCGGAAAACATAATTTAAGAGTTGTGTATGGGGGGTAAATTTCCTGGATCTGGGTAAATTCCTTTATTGAGAAATTTGCCTAACCAAAAAAACCTAACCCAAACCCAAATTAAAACCCAAGCTAAACCCAACCAATCTAATCAAACCACCTAACCAAAAAATAAACCCGCCCCAACCTAAACCCAAAATTAACCCAACCCTTTTAGCGGGGGGGTTTGGGGGTGTTCCCACCTTCGGTCATCATTCGGAGGATCGTCTGGTTTTCATGTCTCTGGATCAAAAAAACCCAAGAATTTTTCCCAGATCTAGGCAATTTTACAAACCCCCAACTCAAAAACTTTGGTTGCGCCATATTTTGTTCCCCAGCCAAAAAACCCGCATTCCCCCCGCCCCCCCGATTTCCCCCCAGCAGGGCCCCAAACTTGTTTTTGGGGGGGAGGGGAATATGGGCAAACGTGCACTGAATAATACCCGGGAATTTTACCCCCTATACACAACCTTAAATTTTGTGTTTCCCCGCATAATTTGTTCCCCACCCCGAAAACCCCGCATTCCCCCCAGGTCCCCAACTTGTTTGGGGGGAAGGGGAGGTATGGGCAAAAAACCCAAATTTTACCAAATTCCCCAGATCTGGGGAATTACCTTATATCTAGAGAAATTTTCCCAACCAAAACTAAAAATACCTAACCTAACCAAATATAACTAACTAACCCAACCAAAATAACCAAAACCTAACCTAACCAAAACTAAACCAAAACCCAACCCAAACCCAACCTCCTAGCGGGGGGGTTGGGGGGGGTTTTCCCACACTTCGGTCATCATTCGTAGGGCGTCAGGTTCACACGTTTCTGGATCATTAGAAATCCCAAAGAAATTTTCCCTAGATTACAATTTTACAAACCCTAACTCAAAACTATGTTTTTTTTCCCTTTTTTTTAACCCCCCCCCCAAAAATCCCGATTCCCCCCCAGGTCCCCCCAAGCTTGTTTTGTGGGGGAAAGGGGGATATGGGCAAAACACTAAATAAAACCCTATTATTTGGGAAAAAGACAAAAAAAAGAACTCAATTATAAGTATTTTAATATTACATAACCATGAATATGTATCAACCCACAAAGAAAACTACGACATGAAAAAAAATTTGAGTTGTTTTTGGGGGAAATTGTATTCCAGGTGCTATATTTTTCCCTGTCGCTGACAACACGAGAAGACCTGGGTGTGGTTGATGTGCAAAGGGTTTTAAAACCCGGAAAAAAGTCACAGCGGTCTCTTAAAAAGTAAGCAATGGTAGGACACTTACGTACCTACCAGTTGCTTTCCTTTTGACGAGGCTCTGTTTGCCTGTTTTCTTGGTTTGAAGCCTCTGCACATCACCTTACCCCAGGGCTTCTCTTGTTTGTCACGAGAACGAGCACAGTAAAATAGCCCCGAATATCAAATTTTGCGCAAAAAACTCTAAATTCTTCCATCGCCCTAGTTTTTCCCCTTTGTAGGTCCACCCGCGGGGACCCCGCCCTTTTCCCCCCAATGACCGTTTAAACAAACCGTGACGTGTTATGGGGAAAGGGGCCATTGATTCTGAACCAATACTGTGTTACTTATTTTGTTTTGACAATTATAATGCGGTCGCTGTTTTTCGTGCGTGAAATATTTCTTATTTTTTGGTATCATTTTTTTTCATGCTTTCCCCTATTATTTTTTCTTTTTTTTTTTTAGTCTAAAATTTATGTGACTCCTATTTTTTTATTATTTAATTGGGGCAGTCTTGTCAAAGGGGCATGTTCTTTCTGTAAAAGTACATTTCAGCTTTCTAGCTTTAATGTAATGTTTATCATCTTTACCCTCTCGTTGTATGTTTTGTATGACTGTGTGTGTGTTTTAATTTTTGTGAGTCCGGGAGGGTTTTATGTATGTGGATTTTGTTGTTTGTCTTTTTATCACTTGTCCTTTTATCTGTCCTTTTTATCATTTTTTTGCTTACATTTAAAGTTTGTTCGGTTTGTCTTCTTTTTTTTCCGTAGATTTGCGATGGCTACAGTTTTAGAAAGAACGGAAGTACGTAAAGGGTACTTAATTTACGGTTTTACATAAATCCTCCCCTGAGGGCATCAGAAACCTCATGGGACTGTGCTTCAAGTGCGGGGGAAAACGATTCTATGGGCCTAAAATTGAGCATCATTTGCGACCCCTCCACTTTGTGAGAAAGACCCCTTTTTCTTCAGGCGCCACAAAAGGCCCCTGTTGGGCGCCTTTTAGGCATATTTTGGGAAAACAAAAACTGGATGCGACTGGTGTTTTTCCAACAAAAACCCTCAAGTGTAGTTGAGGCATCATACGAGGTTGCCCTCAAATAGCAAAGCAAAAGAACCCCCACAAAATTTGGGGTGAAATTTTAAATAAAGCCATGTACTTTAAGGGGTCAAGCGTGTTTTTGGAGAGCAAGTAAAACGTAAAATTCAAAAAATTTCCTTGTCAAACGACAAGTAAGGGGGAGAATTAAAAAATGTCAGAGAGTAAAAAAAAAAGGATACAGGAGATCAAATCGTCCCCAACTGGTATGTTTGCAATCAGCGGATGAGTCAACGGATATGAGTTCTTGTGCCGCTATCGTGTTGTTAGGTATGTTTTCTTGTGTGATACAAGGAAAATATCTGTTATTTAAAAAACATAAACCCCCCAAAACAGCTAAAGAGTGGTGGAAAAGCTTCTTTTTCTTCAAGCTAAAGGGCCCCGGGGAAAAATTGTTGTGGAGTCTGTACAGAGGGGGCTCCACGTTTTGGGATCAAAATCGGGGTTCCAAAAACGTGTCAAGGAAGTAGCCCCAAATGCAAGGGGGGTTCATTTATATCCATCTTTTTTGACGGCGTCAAAAACCCCCCCTGTAAACTTTGCAAGATCCTGGGCAGGGGTAAAATGGTCAACTTTGAAAAAGCTGGGCCTGAACTCTCCCCCTTTTCCCAGAACCTTTGTAGAACATGGATTCGGAGCATAAAAGCTTCCTCTTTTCTCCCAAAGGCTCTGGCTTTCCAAAAGGGAAATGTTGTAAAATGGGTGTTTAAACTTCGGGGGGAGCTTAAATTTTTTTCCCTAAAAATGCAAGGGAAAATGATCTTTTTGATCACTTAAATGATTTTTTGTGGGACCCCACGTCTTGCATTTTTAGAGTATATTTGGCGTAAATAGGTTAAATTTGAATACAGGGAAAGGGAAAAGAAATGTGTTTCACCTGATGGATTGTCTTCGGGGATTTTTTTGCCAATCCAGAATTGGGAAAGGAAAGTCGGTGCCGGGGAAAGGCCATGTTTGAAAACCTTGCTGTCCTTGACGAGAATGAAAAAGATAGTCTGCTTGCCCTTACTTAAAACTGAAATCACTCAGCATTGGATCCCGGAAAGTGAATTAAAAGGGTTTCCCCAAAATTTGAGGAGGAAGAAGGAAGTTGGTAAAGAATCCATTCTCTGGCACTCTTTTATTCTACCATTCCCAGGATGTTCAGGACGAGTTTTCCTTTATCTCAAAAATGATTTTTCTGCCCCAAAATCACTATGAAGAAAAATTTTGAAAGTATTTTTGGTTTTCAATGCATCATCTATCCAAAAATCAGTGAGATTGCACTTTGACTACTTTGCCTTTTTTACTACCTATTTATGTGGTCTGTTTCTCCCCCTTCCAAATCAAAAAGACCGGAAAACCCATTGGGTGTGGACCCCGCAGAGAGTCATTGTCATGACCAACCTCGGGGTTTGTAACTGATGAAAGAAAAAATATCGCCTTTCCCCCTGATTGTGATGATATGCGAGATTAATTGATCTTTTTTCCCAACCCGTTCAAAAATTTTCTAGTGTCCCCTAATCTTTTTAGGGAATGATGTAAGTTAAGCATATCACAGAATCTAAATCAAATAAAGATAATTTGCTGTAAACTTTTAATAAAGCAAGGGTGTTTTTCTTTCAAAATTTAAAAAAAAAAAAAAAAAATTTTTTATTCGGGGGGGATTTTGGGAGAAAAAAGAAAAGGGGGGCCCACGAATGTTGAGGGAAATTTATGAAGGGGGGATGGAGTGAAAAAAGGTTTAGAACCACGTTTTAGACCAAACCCAAAAACCCCTATACTGGACTTGCTACTCGTGCCCCGCCAAAACCCCCCCATGACCAGTGGGGCCAGTTTTGCGATTCCTGCCTTTTTTAAATCCCCCTATTTCCCCTTCTAGGTTTATAGTATATATGATATCCGTTATCTTTTGTACTGTTTGTTCTATAATTTAAATAAAAAAAAGTAAAATAACTAAAGAAAAGCCCCTTTACAGAGGAAGAAAAATGCATGACCTCAAACAGGGAACCTCATTTAAATGGGATTTAAAACAATGGCAGCCTCAAAAAAACGGCCTAACGACCAGGCATTTTTTTTTTTTTTTTTTTTTTTTTTTTTTTCCCCGGGTCCCAGGGAGCCCGGGGTAGCTTGAGCTCGCAAAGGGGATCGTGAAAAAAAAGAGGAGAGTGTTGTGTGCTGGGGTCGACCGAGGACTGCTTGTCCACCTGACGAGGGGTGCGGGGCACTCAGCAGGGTAACCCCGGGATTAATTAGGGATAATTATTTAAAAAACGAGAAAATCGGGAGAAAAAATTTTTTTGTTCAAATTTTTTCGGGGTACGCAGGGTTGGCAACCCCTTTTATCCCTTTCACTGGGAAACTTGGAAATCCTTCCCGTTTTTTTTTCCCTTTCAGACTTTCTCTTTTTAAAAAAAGATAACAAGCACCCCCCCAAAAAAATTGGGTCACCCTCTTTTTTATTTTATTCTCTTTACTGTTTTTTATAGGGCTGGCAATAAGCGGGCCTTGTGTTTCCCCTTTTTGTTGTGCCCTGGCCAGTTACTTTGTGTATAAAAAAAAAAAAAAAAAAAAAAAAAGGGATTTTTTGGGGGTTCATAAGAGTAACTTTCAAAAAAAACGGCAAAATGAGTTTCCGGCATGCGCTCCCCCCAGGGGCCGGATAAAAGGTTCTCCTGTATATCTTTTAAAATCTTCGCCATTTAATTTTTGCGGAAAAAATTTTAAATGCTAGCATAGAAAGAAGGGATTTTTTTAGCTTTCCATTTATATATTCGTTTTCTGATAATGAAATTTCCACCATGCCAAAATTTGCGTTAAATAAAAAAAAACATCATCAAACGTATGGCAAGTAAAAAAGTGTTCCATGAATCGTAACTATGGCCCTCAGTATAAATGATACACTGTTATCTTCGTGAATGTTTGTTCTATAATATTATCAAATAAAAAACTGTAAAATACACTAAAGAAATTCCATTATGAGACTCTGAAGAAATATGCATGAACTTATATTCACTTAAACTCATCGCCATTTCATATTTTGCGTAAAGACTTTTTACATGCAACATATCAATAGAAGCGGAATTTAATTAGCTTTCCATTGCTATATTTCATTTTCTGATAAATGAATTAGAACCATGCATAAATTAGCGTTTACTAAATAAATAACATCATCCATCGGGTAATTATCCCGATAGATGATGTAATTTTTTTAGTTAACGCTAATTTATGCATGGTTATGATTCATTTATCAGAAAACGAAATATAGCAATGGAAAGCTAATGAAAATCCACTTCTTTCTATCGCTAGCATCTAAAATGTTTTCTCGCAAAATATTAAATGGCGATGAGTTCAAGTGAATATTAAGTTCATGCATATTTCTTAACTCTCTCATAATGGCATTTCTTTATTGCATTTTACTGTTTTTTATTTGATAATATTATAGAACAAACATTTACGAAGATAACGGTATATCATATATACTGATAAACCATAGGAAGAGAAAAGGGAGTGATGTTAAAAAATGGCAGGAATCGCAAAACTGGCCTCCACTGGAAATAGCCCAAAATGAGTAGCAAGTCCAGTATAGAGTAGTCTTTGGACCAACTTAAGACTAATCCCCCCCGGAAAATGTTTAGAAAACAGAAATGCCTGTCTAAAGCCACGGTTAGTCTTAGATTAGCCGAAGTCCACGTTTAAAGAATCGGCCGAATGATATGACAGAAGAAGTAAACAGTTATATGAGTTTATTCGCTGATGATACTAAATTACTAAGAAAAGTAGAAAGTAAAGAGGACTGTGAGGATTTACAAAAGGATCTAGATAAGATTTTCAGATGGAGTCAACTATGGGAAATGGAGTTTAATGCCAAAAAGTGTAAAGTGATGGAAATGGGCAGTAGCAAAAAGAGACAGAGAGGAAAGTATTCGATGGGAAATGAATGGATAATCAAAACAAAGGTCGAAAAAGATCTGGGAGTATGGATTAAGGACAATTTGTCACCAGAGAAGCATATAAACAAGATCACAGGAGATACATATCAGTTGCTGAGGAATATAAGAATGGCATTCAAATATCTGGATGAAGAGATGATCAAGAAATTGATAACATCTTTGATTCGACCAAGGTTGGAATATGCGGCAGTGATTTGGTCACCACATAAAAAGAAGGATATAAGGAAGATTGAGAGAATACAAAGAGCAGCCACAAAAATGGCTCCAAGCCTGAGAGATTTAATATATGAAGAAAGACTTTCAAGACTAAAACTCCCAACACTTGAGAAAAGAAGAGAAAGAGGAGATTTTATAGCAGTGTATAGAGCATCAATGGGACTGGAAAAAATTGATAGAGAAGATCTGTTTGTGTGGGACGATAGAAGTACAAGAGGTCATGAGAAGAAATTGAAAAGGACAACGTGCAAGAGAGATATAAAAAATACAGCTTCCCATATAGAAGCATAGAAACCTGGAACAACCTTGATGCAAAAGTGATTAATGCAAGAAGTATTCAGGACTTCAAAGGCAAGATAGATAATAGTAGATTTGGAGACAGGACAGTACGAGCATAGCTCTTTTCCTGTATGTTACAACGATAAATACAACTAGGTAAATACACACACTGCTGAAGTGGATGGAAGACTTTTTGAGCAACAGAGAGATGAGAACAGTAATAAAAGATAAGAAGTCAGAATGGTGCAGTGTGATAAGTGGAGTTCCTCAAGGATCAGCATTGGCCCCAGTGATGTTCTTGGTCTATGTAAATGATATGACAGAGGGAGTGAACAGTTATATGAGCTTATTCGCTGATGATGCTAAATTACTAAGAAAAGTAGAAAGTAAAGAGGACTGTGAGCATTTACAAAAGGATCTAGATAAGATTTTCAGATGGAGTCAATTATGGGAAATGGAGTGTAATGCTAAAAAGTGTAAAGTGGTGGAAATGGGCAGTAGCAAAAAGAGACAGAGAGGAAAGTATTCGATGGGAAATTAATGGATCATCAAAACAAAGGTTGAAAAAGATCTGGGAGTATGGATTACGGATAATTTGTCACCTGAGAAGCATATAAACAAGATCACAGGAGATACATATCAGTTGCTGAGGAATATAAGAATGGCATTCAAATATCTGGATGAAGAGATGATTAAGAAATTGATAACATCTTTGATTCGACCAAGGTTGGAATATGCGGCAGTGATTTGGTCACCACATGGGGGAGGCGGTAGCAGAGTGGTTAGTGTCTCCGAGTGGCATTCTCGGTGACCCGAGATCGATCCCCGAAGAAAAAACCAAAACCTTTCTGCACCGTCGAGTGGCCTAAGAACACCCACATGCCCTGCCCATTAACTCTACCTTCGATTGCAAGTGTATCGGAGGACACAGGGGGCGGCACAGGGGAGCTCTAATCACAGGCGTCACTATAAAAATCTTGCCTGCGCCACTACGGGCGAGGGCCAACCATCACAGCCCTCAATTAAACCTCCTGAGCCTACCATCCATCTTAGAAGTCACTGCCTACAGGCGCTGCAGGCCAAGATGTAAAAAAACAAAAAAAACAAAAAAAAAACATAAAAAGAAGGATATAAGGAAGATTGAGAGAATACAAAGAGCAGCCACAAAAATGGCTCCAAGCCTGAGAGATTTACCATATGAGGAAAGACTTTCAAGACTAAAACTCCCAACACTTGAGAAAAGAAGAGAAAGGGGAGATTTTATAGCAGTGTATAGAGCATCAATGGGTCTTGAAAAAATTGATAGAGAAGATCTGTTTGTGTGGGACGATAGAAGTAAAAGAGGTTATGAGAAGAAATTGAAAAAGACAACATGCAAGAGGGACATAAAAAAATACAGCTTCCGTATAGAAGCATAGAAGACTGGAATAACCTTGATGCAAAAGTGATTAATGCAAGAAGTATTCAGGACTCCAAAGGGAAGCTGGATAATAGTAGATTTGGAGACGGAACAATATGAGCATAGCTCTTTTCCTGTATGTTACAACTAGGTAAATACAACTAGGTAAGGTAAATACACACCAAAAAAAAAAAAAAAGTGTACGAAGCAGCGCGAAAGTCGGGATGCTTCTAAGAAGTTAGGTGTCCTGTGGCATCTGCGTTCTTATTTTTCTCCCTTCCTGTTGTTTGCTCTCTACAGGGGCCTTATCCACCCATGTATGGATTATGTCTCACATGTTTGGGGGGGATCCACTCATACAGTTCTCCTAAACAGGGTTGAGTCAAAAGCTTTTCGTCTCATCAACTCCCCTCCTCTGACTGACTGTCTTCAATCTTTAAATCACCTCCGCAATGTTGCTTCTCTTGCTATCTTCTACCGTTATTTTCATGCTCACTGCTCTTCTGAACTTGCTAACTGCATGCCTCCCCCCCTCCTGCGGCCTCGCTACACAAGACTTCTACTCATTCTCATCCCTATTCTGTCAATCTTCCTAATGCAAGAGTTAATCAGTATCTTTACTCTTTCATCATCCCTTTCACTGGTAAACACTGGAACTCTCTTCCTGTTTCTATTTTTCCACCTTCCTACGACTTAAATATTTTCAAGAGTAGAGTGACAAGACGCCTCCCGAACTAAATTGGCCCACCCCCCTTTTATTTTGTCTTACTGTCTTCTTTATAGGGACTGGCAATTAAACGGGCTTTGTGTTACCTCTTCTTGTTGTGGCCTTGGCCAGTCCTTTGTGATAAAAAATAATAAGAAAAAAAAATATCATTAATCTTTGCTGAGTCGCTGGAGGTACTGGTGATGGCTCCCGAGGCGCTGCACGAGGAGGCAAAGCCTCTGGAATTTGAGGTCTCCTGGCTCAAGACCAAGGTCCAGGTGCTTGGAAGCTTACTAGATGAAACAGTACAGTCTGTTCATGCGTGTGGTGAGGACATTGAGACATTGGAAAGAAGACTTGAAGTCTTACGACGAATTGGCATAGCCCACGGTTTTATGGACTCGCTCAGCAGGAGTATTTGGCGTTGTCGGTACCTGTGCAGGAGGACAAAGATCCTGATCTTCAAGTCGCTTGTGATCCCTGTCTTACTCTATGATTGTGAGACATGGACACTAAATAACGACTTGAAGAGGCGAATCAATGCCTTTGGTAATAAGTGTCTTCGAAGAATCATGAGGAATCGCTGGGACGATTACGTGTTAAACCAGCGATTGCACTGTGAGACTGAATCGAGGCCTATTACCTACATAGTCCGTCAGCGCCAACTTCGGCTATATGGGCATGTGGCACGCTACCCTGAAACCGATCCTTCCCATCGGGTTGTATCTGTAAGAGACAATCCGGCATGGTGGAGGCCAAGGGGGCGTCCATAAAGCTCGTGGCTGGGGCAAGTAGATGTTTCCTGTCGGGAGTTGCTTGGTATGGGAAGGGAGCCTGCATGGGGACTCACGCGTGGTGACCCCAGGGAGTGACGTCGTAGGGTGGGCGAGGCGACGCGCCCCCTGGCGTATGCCCCCAATGATTGATATATATATATATATATATATATATATATATATATATATATATATATATATATATATATATATATATATATATATATATATATATATATATATATATATATATATATAACTAAGTGGGCTTTGTGTTACCCATTTTTGTTGTGCCCTTGGCCAGTCCTTTGTGATGGGAAAAAAAAAAAAAAATATATATATATATATATATATATATATATATATATATATATATATATAATATATATATATATATATATAATATATATATATATATATATATATTATATATATATATATATATATATATATATATATATATATAGTGTTACGACTGCTCTCCGAGAGGACTCTGGCTCAAGATCGGGGAATGCGGTGCTGTTGGGGTGGTGTTGAGGTGAAATCGGCCCACTTCGTAAATCGTCCCGCGGACGCTTATTGTAATCGTCCAGACCCAAATTTTTTTTGCCTAATTATGTTGCATGTACATTCAAAACACCTAATCCACCAAAAATAATTGATTTCCAGGCTTTATTTCCATAAAAACGCGACTTTTGTAAAAAACGCGCGAATTTTTTTTTCTTCCCTCCAACAGGGCTACGCATGTTATTGATGACGTCAGAAAGGGACGCTCCAATGTAAACAAAACTCGTCTGCCTCTGTGAGACCTGTCGGCAAATGTTATGATGAGCGATTGTACTTCGGTGTCAGACAGTGAATCTGTCGCTGTGATAGATCTAGAGTACGATCCCAGCAAACACAAAGACGGAGGGCCTCCGTATGTCTTATCGGCGGCCCGACGGAAGTGTACGACGTAGAGCCGCTGGGAATTTGCTCAGAGGCTCACCGGCGGGCCGCTCCCAGCGGCCCGCCGTAGGGCATATGACCATTTGCCGCTGTTATATTAACTGATTGAGGAATATTTATAGTTATACTTTCTAAGTATATTGCAGGTATAGTAATGTTTTAAGGGGTGTTGCACAACCCATTAGCCGATTAATAGACTAATGGGCTGTTCAACACTTATAAAAACATTACTATATAATGCAATATGCTTAAAAAATTTAACCAGAAATATTCCTATGTCGTTATCCAGTAATACGATGAAAAGGAGATTGCTACGATCATAATTGCTACGGACATTGTTTATTTCATAAGTACAAAAGCATTTTCGTTATTGGGTTTACATGCTGGTGTACGTGGAACACTGAACAGCTATGTAGAAGGATATAGGTTGCGGCGAACAACATAACAACATCCACCCACTCGTGCGTTTTCCACCTAACTGATTATTTTCACTCACTGACACAACGCCCGGCGCCGTCGAGGAATTCCTAAAAAAACGTGTCGTACTGCAATTATTTATATTATTCAGTCTATTTCGATATAATGAAGGTGCGAAAACATGTTATAACTAAGTTCTCATTATGTTATCGACTGGTTAAGGGTGACAATTTAGACCTTTTGTGGGTTTTTAACCCTTTGTAAAGGCTATCGTACGTCTGGCAGTTTAGTGCATTGATAGCTTGGAAAAAATTTCAAATAATATTCTATTCTAAATCATGATATTACTCATACGTAACTCCATCATCTACATATTCCATGTTAGGTGTACCGTTGAGTATTGATATGTATTGATAATATGTTGGAAGTTATTGAAATAAGGGAAAATATGACCTTGTGTTATTCCGTAATAATCTTCGCCGCGGTTAATCAAGTGTTATTTTTATATGATATACACACACAGACAAACTGATAACCTTTTACCATGTAAACTCCTTCTTATGTACGTATCTCATCTTTATTTCTGTATCTCTGGGTGTTCCTGATTAAGCTGGAAATATTTGAAATAAACTGATATATGATAATTTCTATAAACTATTATAAAAACTTTTATAGCAATTTTTAATAGCTTGAACAGGCCTAATAATATTGATGGTACCGATATTGAGATACTATGTATATTACTGAGTTAATATATATAATATGAAATGAATATTTCCCACTTACAAATACGTACCAGCGCCCAGCGGGCCTCCGGAGGATTGACGTCAAATTGCCGCTGCTTGTCACTACTGATGTAATACTACATCAAGATAATCATATAACTGTTGTTTCAAAACGTTTACACATAGAAATATTCAATTCTTGAAATTCTGTACATTAATTTTCAACATAGTAAATTATCCCGTCTGAAAATACACCAGCAGGCCTTCGGAGGGCTGACGGAGGTAAATTTGCCGCCGGCGGCCGCCGTTCGCCGCTCTACGGCCTACGTCGGCCCGCCGGTGATGGTTAGCTGGGATGCTTAATCTGAGACCGAACTAAATGACGCTGCTCGCGTATATGAGGAAAACGAACCAGATTGTGATGGGAGCCCAACCCTATATGTTTGAGCCAGAGTACGAGGTGGATGAACAGGTGTTAGCGGAGCCTGCTGAGGTTCAACACTACTACACACACAAACACTTCTACACACACACACAAACACTACTACACACACACCAAACACTACTACACACACAAAACACTACTACACACACACACACAAACACTACTACACACACACACACAAACACTACTACACACACACACACACACAAACACTACTGCACACACAAACACTACTACACACACACAAATACTACTACACACACACACAAGCACTACTACACACACACACAATACTACGCACACACACACACACACTACTACGCACACACACACACACACACACACACACACACACACACACACACACACACACACACACACACACACACACACACACACACACACACACACACACACACACACACACACACACACACACACACAAACACTACTACGCACACACACAAACACAAACACTACTACACACACACACACACACACACACACACAAACATTACTACACACACACACACACACACACACACACACAGACACTACTACACACACACGCAAAACACTACTACGCACACACACAAACACAAAACACACACACACAAACACTACTACACACACACACACACACACAAACACTACTACACACACACACACACACACAAACACTACTACTACACACACACAAAACACTACTACACACACACACAAACACTACTACACACACACACACAAACACTACTACACACACACAAACACTACTACACACACACACAAACACTGCTACACAAACACAAACAGTACTACACACACACAAACACTACTACACACACACAAACACTACTACACACACACACACACACTACTACGCACACACACACACACAAACACTACTACACACACACACAAACACTACTACGCACACACACACACACGCAAACACTACTACGCACACACACACACACAAACACACACACACACACAAACTACTACACACACACACAAACCCCAGCAAACACAAAGACGGAGGGCCTCCGGAGGCCCTCCGTATGTCTTATCGGCGGCCCGACGGAAGTGTACGACGTAGGGCCGCTGGGAATTTGCTCAGAGGCTCACCGGCGGGCCGCTCCCAGCGGCCCGCCGTAGGGCATATGACCATTTGCCGCTGTTATATTAACTGATTGAGGAATATTTATGGTTATACTTTCTAAGTATATTGCAGACATAGTAATGTTTTAAGGGGTGTTGCACAACCCATTAGCCGATTAATAGACTAATGGGCTGTTCAGCACTTATAAAAACATTACTATATAATGCAATATGCTTAGAAAATTTAACCAGAAATATTCCTGTGTCGTTATCCAGTAATATGATGAAAAGGAGATTGCTAGGATCATAATTGCTACGGACATTGTTTATTTCATAAGTACAAAAACATTTTCGTTATTGAGTTTACATGCTGGTGTACGTGGAACACTGAACGGCGTGAACAGCTATGTAGAAGGATATAGGCTGCGGCGAACAACATAACAACATCCTCCCGCTCGTGCGTTTTCCAACTAACTGATTATTTTCACTCAGACACAGCGCCAGGCGCCGTCAAGGAATTCCTAAAAAAACGTGTCGTACTGCAATTATTTATATTATTCAGTCTATTTCGATACAATGAAGGAGCGAAAACATGTTATAACTAAGTTCTCATTATGTTATCGACTGGTTAAAGGTGACAATTTAGGCCTTTTGTGCGTTTTTAACCCTTTGTAATGGCTATCGTACGTCTGGCAGTTTAGTGCATTGATAGCTGGGAAAAGATTTCAAATAATATTTATTCTAAATCATGATATTATTCATATGTTAACTCCATCATCTACATATTCCATATTAGGTGTACCGTTGAGTATTGATATGTGTTGATAATATGTTGGAAGTTATTGAAATAAGGGAAAATATGACCTTGTGTTATTCCGTAATAATCTTCACCGCGGTTAATCAAGTGTTATTTTTATATGATACTAGCTACACACATAGACTAACTGATAACCTTTTTCCATGTAAACTCCTTCCTATGTACGTATCTCATCTTTATTTCTATGTATCTCTGGGTGTTCCTGATTAAGCTGGAAATATTTGAAATAAACTGAAATAGGATGATTTCTATAAACTATTATAAAAAATTTTATAACAATTTTTAATAGCTTGAACAGGCCTAATAATAGTGATGGTACCGATATTGAGATACTATGTATATTACTGAGTTAAAATATATAATATGAAATGAATATTTCCCACTTACAAGTACGTACCAGCGCCCAGCGGGCCTCCGGAGGATTGACGTCAAGTTGCCGCTGCTTGTCACTACTGATGTAATACTACATCAAGATAATCATATAACTGTTGTTTCAAAACGTTTACACATAGAAATATTCAATTCTTGAAATTCTGTACATTAATTTTCAACATAGTAAATTATCCCGTCTGAAAATACACCAGCAGGCCTTCGGAGGGCTGACGGAGGTAAATTTGCCGCCGGCGGCCGCCGTTCGCCGCTCTACGGCCTACGTCGGCCCGCCGGTGATGGTTAGCTGGGACACTACTACACACACACACAAACACTACTACACACACACACAGCAGCGCGGGAAGAGGAGCCTCCCTTTTGCTACGTCACCGAGCCGTGGCGCATCGTCTGCCAGTTGCCATGAGCGTTTTCGAAGCTCGGGGAATTTACAGATTTTGATTGCGGATTATTAAAAAACGGCTGACTGGATGCAAGAAGTGACAACATATTGTTGATACACTCGATAATGGCTATACTCTAACTACATCAAATCAGGAATGATGAAATGGTCTGGACGATTACTTTAACCTAAATAACTCTACAAAACTTAACACAAACCTATCCTAAACCTAACCTAACCTAAACCAGACCTAAACATAACTTAAATATAACTTAATCTAAACCTAAAAACTATGTTTGCCGATCTGAGGGGCGAACTGATAGAAGTTTTTTAAAGTGGTTAAAGGGATATTATAAAGGCGATGTAGGAAAAGTTCTTACGGCTAGTAACCAGGGTAGAACACGCAGTAACGTACTCAAGCTGGAAAATCGTAGATATAGAAAGGAAATAGGGAAAAAATGGTTCATAAGTAGGGTGGTAAATGACTGGAATGGACTCAGTCGTCAGGTGGTTAGTGCGGAGTCAATAGGGAGTTTTAAAAGGAGGCTAGACAATTTAATGGATGGGGATGAAAGGCAGATATAGGCTATAATGTTAAGTAACAGGAACTACCAAGTGTATAGGTCTCACGGCCTCTTGTACCTTCCTTATGTTTTCTTCCCTCAGATCGCCACATAGTTTTTTAGGTTTAATTTAAGTTATATTTACCTCCGCCAACGAAGTTGGAGGGGTTATGTTTTCACCCCGATCTGTCTGTCTGTCTGTCTGTCTGTTTGTTAGTGTACAGGATTTCTCGAAAAGTTACGAACAGCTTTGGACCAAACTCGGTATACCAAGTCTATTTGGTATAAGGAAGAACTAATTGTATTTGGGATGAAATCTATTGACAACTGTTGCCATGGCAACCAATTGATGAAATATTCGGCCGGAGGTATGCGCTCATACTGAGTGCGTATATATATAAATATATATATATCATGCAACCAATTGATGAAATATTCGGGCGGAGGTATGCGCTCTACTGAGTGCCCCCTCCCCTAGTTAAGTTATGTTTAGGTCTGGTTTAGGTTACGTTAGGTTTAGGATAGGTTTGTGTTAGGTTTTGTAGAGATATTATTGTAGAGGTTAAATAAGCGTCCGCGGGACGATTTACGAAGTGGGCCGATTTCCTGCACGACAGCGGAAAGACAAAGGAGAGGAGTGACGACGAGATAAGGAAGACTGTGGCGGGGTTTTGAGGACGACCAGGAGGCTGTGGTAACACTGGTATTGTATTAGACGCATAACAGTGATATACAGTGATAGTGGAGGAACATTTGGGGCTGCGACAGTCGAGAAGTGACTGTGCCTAATCGTGGTGTGGGCGTGATGCTGTCTGTATAGTATAATATAGTCGGGAAAAGGATGTAATTGTGTTATTTCGCCTGTGCCTGTGTGTGTGTGTGCCGTGGTGGTAATGTGCCAGTGCGGGGAACCCGTGCTCACGGCCTAAGGGTAGCTACTCATTGTCTTCGGTCCCGGCTAAACATATAACCGGACTCAGCCCGATCATTCCCACACGTCTGAGGCCAGCCCAGTGTGGGAGGCAGGTTAGTTGGGCGGCTGTGGGAGCGGGTTTGTAACAGTGGTGTTAGAAGTGTGGATGTGGTTGTGTGCTCTGGTCGGCGCCGTAGAGTGAGGGCCAGTGAGGTACGGGCACGGGCCTAGAGGTACGGCAGGCGCGCCAAGGGATACGGCACACCATGGAGCCCAGAGGTGTGGAACAGCCAACTCTGGCTGACATCTTGGGGGCATTACGAGCACAGGCGGTAATGACACGGGCTCAAGGAGAAGCCATTGCCAGACAAACAGAAGCTGTTGACAGGTTTAACACGCGGGTGGGTGAAAGGCTCGACGCCCAGGCAAGGCTGATAAATGAAGGTCTGGGACGAGCATTGGTAGAGCGTGAGTGGGTAGAAAAGGACACTAAAGCTTACACTGATAACCAGTTTGGGCGGGTGAAAAGTGAGGTGAAGGAGGAAATGGGGCAGCTGGCCATGGACTTGAAAACCTACATCAGTGAGGAACTAGTGCGGGGCGTGGGTGGTTTTCAGGGCATGTGTGAAGGTGCCGCAGGACTGGTGAAGGAGGAACCGTGTAGTGCCAGCGAGTGGTTTGGTTCAGACAGTGAGGGGGAGCAAGTGTTGGGTGCCCAAAGGTGCGGCGTGCTCCGTCAGGTGCCGTCTGCCCGTGCGACACCGAAAAGTGTTGTTCCCACGCCTCCCTCAACACCATCCCCGCCACGTTCTCCATCCCATAAGGTACAGGGATCCCTACGTCGTCGTCGTTGTGAGGGTGTCCGAAAGCGTCCCCAAGAATTTGACGGTACTGTGTCCTGAGAGGCCTACCGGGCACAGTTTGAGCTGTTGGCGGAGGCCTGGGGCTAGAGCCGCTATGAGAGGGCGGTGCAGCTTGTGGGAGCGTTGAAGGGTTCGGCGCTGGAGGTGTTGAACCAGTTGCCGGCCGGGAAGCAGACCTCCTACAGTAGCGTCTTGGCTGTGCTAGAGAAGCGGTACGGATACCAGCACCAGTCAGGTGTATAGGGCCAGGTTCAGGGCCAGACTAAGGAATCCTGGGGAGTCGTTGCCGCACTTGGCGCAGAACTTGGAGCAGCTAGTACGTCGGGCGTACCCGGGGGCAAGCGAGGACATGATCACTCCTCCTCCGGGACGAATTTGTGGATGCGGTGAACCATCCACAAATAAAGATATACATTCAACAGGCACACGTGGAGGACCTGCAGCAAGCCCTGGCCCGAGGATTGGAAATGGAGTCCTTTTTGAGGACTAGTCGGGAGGTGGAAGGCCCGACACACAGGCCGAGAACCATGTTTAAGGCCAGGAAGGGGCACGTCCAGTTGCCCCCATCTAGCCCTAAGTCGTCTCCAGGAGCTCTTCACGGCAACTGTTTCCGCTGTGGACAGCAAGGTCACTGGAAGAGGGAATGCCCTCGGCAGAGGCGCCAAAGCGCCTCACCTAGAGGGTTTATCAGCGGCCGGTACCAGTACAAACCGTGCTGCTGGGATTGTGGGCAGGCTCACCGCACTAGTGATTGTCCACAAAACGGGTACTCTGCTAGCGGGACGGCCGCGGGAAACTCTGTCTGGCTGGGAGCGGGGGCCCAACACCAGCCAATCTACCAGAGGCCCCACTCCAGGTAAGGCTCTACGGGCGCCAGGACCGTGCAGGTACAGGGACAAGTCAACGGGAGGCCCTGTAGCCTGACGGTAGACACGGGTGCCGAGCGCACGTTCGTACAGGCGGACTTGGTGGACACCTCAGAACTTCCAGCCACCAAACAACAGTTGTGCGGGGTCACCGGCCACTGCACGAAGTTAAGGGGACCGGTACAGGCGAGAATTGAGGTCGGCGAGACTAAGGAGGAACTACCCGTTTATGTAGCCGACCTGGACGAAAATCTCCTTGGCCTGGATTTCCTCCAGCAGAGCAAGGCGGTGCTGGACCTTGGCTCCATGACCATGCGGGCCAAAGGAGGGGAAGTTACGCTGCAAGGGCGCGAACAGGGTGTGCGGGCGTGGACTGCACAGGTTAAGTCGAGTGGTCGGCAAGAAAGAAACACAGGGATGCTGCCGCATTTGCAGGACCTCTGGCAGAGGAGTGGTAGCTGTTTAACCCTAGGGCAGGCTGCCAAGGTGGGGCAGTTGCTGGAGCAGTATGCGGACGTGTTCTCGAAGGGTGACCACGACTTGGGCAGGACCGGGCTCGCCCAGCACCTCATCCACACAGGCGACAGCATGCCCATTAAGCAGCCCCCTCGGCGGATAGCACCAGCGAGGAGGAAGGAGATCGAGACAGCTGTGGAGGAACTGCGGGCTCAGGGTGTCATCGAAAAGTCCAGCAGTCCATGGTCGTCCCCAGTAGTATTGGTTCGGAAGAAGGATGGGACGATGCGTTGTTGTGTGGACTACAGGGCGCTCAACGCAGTTACAACCAAAGACTCCTACCCGCTGCCTCGCATAGACGACACGTTGGATGCATTGGTTGGTGCACGGTGATTCTGTACCCTGGACCTTAAGTCAGGGTACCACCAGGTCCTCATGGCAGAGGAGGACAAGTCAAAGACTGCCTTCTCATCCGGGCAAGGATTATGGCAGTTTAGGGTCATGAGCTTTGGCTTGGTCAACGCTCCCACCACCTTTGAGAGGCTGATGGAGCGAGTACTGGATGGCCTCCTGTGGAGATCGGCTCTGGTCTACCTGGACGATGTGGTGGTGTACGGAGGCACCTACGAGGAGATGCTGGAAAGGCTGGAAGAAGTGCTGGACAGGTTTAGAGCTTCGAACTTGAAGCTCAGTCCCAAGAAGTGCTGCCTCTTCCAGGAACAGGTGTCATTCCTGGGCCACATCGTGAGCCGGGATGGGGTGTCGGCTGACCACGGGAAGGTAGAAGCCATCAAGGACTGGCCAGTTCCCCGTAGTGTAACGGAGGTGCGAAGCTTCCTGGGCCTCTGCACGTATTACCGGAGATTCGTGCAGGGCTTTGCACATATAGCCACACCACTTCATCACCTGACACGAAAAGAAGCTCGGTTCCTGTGGAGTGATGAGTGCCAGGCGGCCTTCGAGCAGCTGAAGGAGGCACTCACTCACGCCCCTGTATTGACATACCCTGTTCCTACGGAACCATATACCTTGGATTGTGACGCCAGTGCTGAAGGAGTGGGGGCTGTCCTCTCCCAGCTAGTGAACGGGCAGGAACGTGTAGTGGCATACTACAGTCGCAAGTTTTCTGCTCCGGAAAGGAACTGCTGTGGCACCAGGAAAGAACTGTTGGCGGTGGTCAAAAGCATGGACCACTTCCACTCTTACTTGTACGGTGCCGAGTGCACGGTCAGGACCGATCATGCCGCTCTAAAGTGGCTGAAAACCCTTAAGAATCCAGAAGGGCAGCTTGCCAGGTGGTTGGGCAAGCTAGAGCAGCACGACTACCAAATTGAGCACCGTCCGGGCCGGGTGCACAGTAATGCCGACAGTTTGAGTCGACGCCCTTGCCCTGTGGACTGCAAACACTGCAGCCAACGTGAGCCAAACCAAATATGTAACCATGTTTCTCTCCATGTCAGTGCCACCTCGTGGGGAGGCGGTAGCGGAGTGGTTAGCGTCTCCGACTGGCGTTTTCAGTGACCCGAGTTCGATCCCCGAAGAAATCCAAAACCTTTCTGCACCGTCGAGTGGCCTAAGAACACCCACATGCCCTGCCCATCAACTCTACTTTCGATTGCGAGTGCATCGGAGGACACAGGGGGGCGGCATGAGCCTCTAATCGCAGGCGTCACTATAAGAATCCTGCCTGCGCCACCACGGGCGAGGACCAACCATCACAGCCCTCAAGTGAACCGCCAGAGCCTACCGCACAAAGGAGAGAAAAAAAAACAACTCGTGGAGGCAAGACCTTGAGCTGGCCCAGCGACAGGACGCTGATATTGGGCCAGTTGTGGCGTGGTTAGAGGAGAGTCGTGTTAGGCCACCTTGGGAACGTGTGGCAGTGACCAGCCCAGTGACCAAATTCTTCTGGCGACAATGGGATGTGTTGCGGTTATTGGGGGGAGTGTTGGAACGACCAGTGATGGAAAAGTGAAATTCTGGCTGACGGTTATCCCCAAGAAGAAAATGGCAGAACTATTGGGTGAGGCTCATGGTGGCAGCACAAGTGAGCCCTTCGGTGTTAAGAAAACTCTTGTGCGTTTGCGGCAGCGTGTGTACTGGTTGGGTATGCGCCAGGACGTGCAGGAGTGGTGCCGGTCCTGTGACGTGTGCAGTGCTAAGATGGGCCCCAATGTACGTGCTAGGGCACCATTACAGCTTTATCAGGTGGGAGCACCCATGGAGAGGGTGGCAGTGGACATAGTGGGTCCTTTGCCCCAGACGGCCAGAGGAAATCGCTATGTGTGTGTGGCGATGGATTATTTTACTAAGTGGCCAGAAGCCTACCCTCTCCCCAACCATGTGGCTACCACGGTTGCCGAAGTTCTGGTGGATGAATTTTTTTCAAGATTCGGTGTGCCTGAGGAGTTACACTCGGACCAAGGGAGGGAATTCGAGTCCGAGGTGTTCAGGGAGTGCTGCCAGTTGCTCGATGTGCAGAAGACACGTACAACTCCACTCCGGCCGCAGTCAGACGGCATGGTGGAACGTTATAATCGCACACTGGCCCAGCAGCTGGCGAAGAGCTGCCAGGAAGGACAGGGGGACTGGGACCTGAAGCTTCCCCTACTACTCATGGCATACCGGTCGGCATAACATGAGGCCACCGGTTACTCACCTGCCAGGCTTATGTGTGGCCGGGAGTTGCGGCTACCACTGGACCTCATCACCGGACGGCCGCCGGACGAGGGGATGCCCACTGCAACCTTACACCTTTGCCCTAAAAGAACGGATGGAGGAAATACACCACCAAGTCCGGGGTAACCTCCGGATAGCGGGAGAGGCCATGAAGACCCGCTATGACCGGCATACTGAGGTGCCGGTATTCCAGGAAGGGCAGCAGGTGTGGCTGTACAACCCAAGGAGGAAGAAGGGGCAGTCTCCTAAGCTGCAGAGTCCATGGGAGGGACCATACACAGTGGTGGAGATGATTTCTGATGTTACCTTCCGGATCCGCAGGCCACCCCGAAGGAGAACAATGGTAGTCCATGCTGATAGGCTCTGGAGGTACTATGGTCCGGGCCACTACAGTTGGGAGGATGGCACCGAGAGAGACGTCTTGACGCCAGAGCCGTGTGGCAGTGAGGATGACGAGGAACGCGTTTTCTGGCCGGAGGAGGAGGATGCAGGTGACATGGGGCTGGTTCCTCTAACCAGCCTCGAACCCAGCGAGCAGGCGGCAGCAGAGGAACCTACCTTGGTACCAGTTGATGTGGGCGATAGCGAGGTCCAAGCAGCAGGCTTGGGAGGCGCACGCCCGAAGCGCCCCCGACTTACCTTTAGGTGGATGGAAGACTTCATATTGGAAGGCCCAGAGGGATAGCTCACTCTAAAGAGGAACCAGGCAGGTCAGACCTTTCGTTTTGTGTTTTTTTTTTCTATGGATTATCTGGTAGGTCTACCAGACTATCTCAGTCAATGAGTTGTATTTTCTTTTGGGTTTGTTTTGTTGCCTTGCCCTTATTCTTTTTTAACGTGTTTGGCGAGTGAGGACGCTCGCATTTTTACAGGAGGGGGCAGTGTTACGACCGCGCTCCGAGAGGACTCTGCCTAATCGGGATGGGTTATGTTGGGGGAAGACAAATGAGTCGGAATAAGGAATGTGGGGGGTTTTGAGCGACCAGAGCTGTGGTAAGGTATGTATGACGATAACAGTGAAGACTGATGTGAGCATTTGGGGCTGCGACGTCAGAAGGTGATGTGTAATCGCGGTTGGTCTATGCTGTTGAGTAACAATATAGTCGGGAAAGGAGTGCATTGTGTTACGTCCTGAGTGCCGTGTGTGTGTGGCCGTGTGGGCGTGCCTGTGGGGAGCCGTGCTCAAAAGGTATATGTTTGTCCGGCTAAAACTATAACCGGTATAGGTATTCAAGTTAGACCAGTGTGACAGGTTAGTGGGCGCTGTGTTGGATCGGTGTAACAATAGATAGTATATTATATGATATAGTATAGTAGATATAGTATAGTGTTATGATTATAATATATATATATATATTTTATATATATATATATATATATATTATATATATAATATATATATATATATATATATATATATATATATATATATATATTATATATATATAATTAGTATATATATATATATATTATATAATATACATATATATATATATATGTATATATATATATATTATATAGTATATAATATATATATATATATATATATATATATATATATATATATATATATATATATATATATATATATTATATATATATATATATATATATATATTATATATATTTTATATATATATATTATATATATATATATATATATATATATATAATATATATATATATATATATATATATATATATATATATATATAATATATATATACGTATATATATATAATATATATATATGTATATAGTATCTATATAATAATATATATATATACAATTTATATATATATATATATAATTATATAATATATATATATATATATATATATATATATATATATATATATTATTGTTACGAACGCAGGCAGTACCTTCATCAGGGTGACGTCATTCGCGCCGAGGATTCCTATTCGCCGCGGCATGGTGGCCACTGAACGGTGATTGGCTGGCTTGTGGGTGCGTACGTGACAAAGGAAACAGAGGGGTGCCGCGTGGCACCCAAGGGCAGTCGGGTGAGAGACATCTCTAGGGGAAAACTTCGCGCGCGGGCTGCCGGCTGTGGCAATCGCCGACGAAGGGAAACGGTGGGGCCAGTGGAGAGACATCTCCTGGCTCGTTGGGAGGCACGGGGGACTTCCTGGGAGAGGAATTACCCCTGTGGGTTGTGGCGCCCTGACGAGGTGGCTGACTGTGTGTTGTGCCGGTCTCCCGTGGCACTGTGTGGCGCCTGTGGACGAGGTGGCCAGCTGTGTGTTGTGCCGGTGTGAGGTAAGGCGACGTGACGTCTCCTGTGGACTGTGTTGCGCCTGTGACGGCCGCGGTGAGTTGTGCCTGGGGTGGCATGGTGTCGCGGTGGGTTGTGGCGCCTGGACGAGGCGGCCACTGTGGTGTGCCTGTGAGAGGTACTGGGGTGGTGACTGTTGGAGCGTTCCCTACGACGGCCGAGGAAGAGGTCGGGGGGTTGTTGGCGTGTGTTGTAGTGTCTAGGAATTGTAGATTTGTAGTGAGTGACCTTGAAGCTTGCACTGTGTGTTACTTCAATATAACACCCTGAAAGGACCCCTTGAGTTTGCCTAAACCCTTCCCCCCTGAGTGTGTGAACAGCCAGAGAAGGGGAACCCAGCCTGGTAAGTCCTCAATTCCTAGCACGAGCCCTGTTTACGTGCTACGCTCCCCCCTCTGTCTTAAGCACCTGCCTGCTTCCCTGCATCTCAAGAGAGCAGCCCGGAGCAGGTGTAAAGGAGCCTAGCTGACGAGGACAGTAAAGGAGCCTAGGGGGGCGTTCGTTGCACTGGTGTTAGAAGTGGGATGTTGCTGGAATATTGAGGTGAAAAAGGCAGGTATCGTGAACTTCCTGTCTGGTGCGGGGGGGAAGACATGATGGCGGACGGTGGTGAGTCAGCGGCACAGCAGCCGTCTCTGGTTGACATCGCATTCTCGTGGCCGATGTCGAACAGTCCGTCGAGGGATGCCACGAACTCTTCCTCGTTCCTCTCCTGGTTCTCCGTGCGTCGCTTCGCATTCTTCTTCAGGCCCTGCC
The DNA here is from genome assembly GCA_016584305.1 of Chionoecetes opilio. Classification (NCBI taxonomy): domain Eukaryota; kingdom Metazoa; phylum Arthropoda; class Malacostraca; order Decapoda; family Majidae; genus Chionoecetes; species Chionoecetes opilio. The sequence goes on along the minus strand of JACEEZ010002594.1, from coordinate 86,264 downwards.
ATTTCTTATGCAGGCGGAGGAGTTGGTCTCTTGCGCGCCGGGTCTTCCGGGTTGGAATCCGGGCGCGCGCCCAGAAGGACGTCACAGCGTCGATCGCATCCGCCGCCGCATCTTTCAGCGTCCTCTTCTTTTTCAGGTGGAGGTGGAAAAGTACAGGAGGACTTGTTTGGGCAAGGGCAACTTGCTACTCATAAAGGAGTCCTCAACTGCACCCAACAGGTAAATCTTCGTCTTCGACCGTGTGGCTGTTGCCATTGCGAAGTCACTGAAATCATTATGAAAGGAGGAAAAGGAAGATTAGGTTTCTGATATGTAGATATTCAAGCATAAATATGATGGAATTCATTAAGGCATGTACAGATACGATAATATAAGATACTTTGATCCTATCTAGACACTTTGCAAGTACTAACTACAAGGTTATTGACTATACAAAGCGCCACCACACCAAGACGAACTTGGCGGACACGAACCGCTGACCGAATGCAGGGTCTCTACACTCGGACCGCGCGCTCTACCACCAGGCCAACCTGGCGGGTAGGCATGTACAGAGCACTTCATTGAAATGACCCATGTTTTCACCATTTTTGGCTCAAATGTCCAAACTGTGACCTCGTTGAGGGACCTCTAAATATTAATTGATTTCAAAAATATTTTACGCACGTTGTTTTTTATTAAATTTAAACCAGAAAACTGCCCGTCCCGATAAATATTCTGACTTTCGAAAAATAAGGGCAACCCTAAATTATATATATATATATATATATATATATATATATATATATATTATATATATATATATATATATATATATATATATATATATATATATATATATATTAATAAAAGATAAAATTAATGTAGATACGAAGAGGGGACCACATGAGTCCCCATGAGTAGCTCAGGCCCTGTAAAACACAACTAGGTATTTACAACTAGGTAATACAGAGAGAGAGAGAGAGAGAGAGAGAGAGAGAGAGAGAGAGAGAGAATGTTAGTAATGTAGACAGGGACGCTTTGCAGTCCTCACCACGGCACCCTTTCAGTCCTTCAGTATGTGCCTCGGTTGTCTCACCATTCTGATGAGAAGAGACAGACGCATTTGCTTGTTTTCTCTTTTCTTTGTGGAAGGAAAAGAAGGTGACGGCTTGTAAATAAAGGTAGGTAAATATAACACGCAAACACACACATTCTAATAGGAAGGAATCAAACATATGGATCTGCCTGTGTACTATGTGTGTATGATTATTATGTAATATTGGCATGTGTATGGATATGAATGCAAGTTATCGGTGTCTTATGGATTGTGTATGTACTAAAGCGTTATGTGTATCGTGCGTATGTGTGTATGTAGGAGAGAGAGAGAGAGAGAGAGAGAGAGAGATGCAATTTAGCCATTACAATCTGCGTATTTGATTGGATGGTCCTATGAAACTGCAACACTACGTTTAACAACAGGCAACAGGTAACACTGCCGCAATAGCAGCAAGATTCAAGTAATCAAGGGATTCATCATTCAAGGCACTCAGTCTCAGACCAAGCCAAAGGGGCCTACTCGCGAGGTATTTGCATCAAGAATCTTGAAAAAACTTGGTCCAACTTGATAAGGCCTCAGGCTCAGACGCAGTCACGCAGAAGTCAGTCAAGTCACTCCGTTTCAGTTACGCTTTGGACTTGGTGAAGGGAAGGTGTTCGGTACCTCGCTGCGCGCTGCTCGTCTGTGAAAGTTGAACTCTTGCTTGATACGTCACGAGGAAAGGAGAAAATAAGTAAGTTTGACGTGTATTTTTTAAGCAAGCTTTCGGACTGTTGAGAAAAGTAAAGAAAGGTGTATGTAGACATGCAGGTGTGTGTGTGTGTGTGTGTGTGTGTGAAGAGAAATGGGTGTGGAAAGTGTTATGCGAAGAGGAATGCAGAGTTTTAATGCTAGCAATGTGTGTGTGTGTGTGTGTGTCATGATGTTATTACATTATTGATATTATTATTATTATAATCATTATTGATGGTAGTGGCAGTAGTAATAACATTCAAAATCTGAGCTAGTCTTCATATTTTCGTATCATTTCACCCATTTCACTCAGTATTATAATTACTTATAATTACACATGTTTCACTCATTATTTGTAACAGCAACGCCTGCAAACCATTCTGAACACCCTACACCATTAGGTGTAAGTGTTGAATTACTGTACAAACATTATCTCATTTCATATTCACAGTGTTTTGTTCTTCGTTGTCCCGCATAAGAAAATTTGATTTGTTTACTTTCACTCATTTCTTTCCTGTAGATAATTATGAAGTAGCAAATTTCCCCCCTCTTCCAGAGTAAAAGATAAAGACAGCTTGAACTGTTTTAATCCATGTCAGTAAAGCGGCTGTCTTATGCTTGATGTCATTTTCGTCACCACTTTCTGTGTCATTCATTCACCCATGGTCTTGTCCACGCGAGTCAGACTCGCGATCGCTAGTTTCACCCTCTCGGTGCGAGCTTGGAGCTCATTATTACCGATCTTTGGGTAATGCTGGGACCTCACACACCACACACCTCTATCCCCTTGCTCAAGGGGGACAGTAACCGCCCGAATTTCTCATAGGAAAAATCCCCGGGAATGAGCGGGGTCGGGGATCGAACGCCGGACCACAGAAAAGGACGCTCTAACCGACTGAGCCGTTCAGGCGCTTATGTATGTGTATGTGTGTGTGTGTGTGTATGCGTGGTGTGTGTGTGTGTGTGTGTGTGTGTGTCAGGGCGTGGCCAGAATAGCAAGACACACCTGTAGATAGTAGAGGAGAAGAAGGAATACGTGGCTAACAATATGATGCTCCACTGAGACCCTCTTATACATACATAGACCATCCTTGACCGGGTTAGGGATGCGGTGTACCTACAAGGTGGTTTGGTAAGGGTGTGTCAGGTGGTTAGAAGAAGGTGGGAGGAAGGAAGTTCATATGAATAAGAGGATGTTGAGGAGGAGGATGTGAAAGGAAGTATATGAGAAGAATGGTGAGGGAGGAGATAAGAGGGGAAGACGGAATGAAAAATACGGAAGATTGAGACGAAAGCTGGAGGAGGAACAGGAAAAATAATACTTTGTCACTGTCTTCATCCCCTACAGTGTACACCATTTATCTTTCTCAAATAACCTCATTCCATCACCAAGGAAGAATGAAGCAGATATGAATATAGGTGGGACTGGAATGAACGAGAAGTGGTGATGGTGGTGGTGATGATAATGATGAAAGCAGTGAAGTAACAAGTGCCAGCGTTGTGGTGATGGGAAGTGGTGACAGGGTAGGACCAAGAGATGTAATAGTGCTGGAAGTTCAAAGTATGGAGTTATAGGAAGTATAGGAGGTGAGGGATGTGGGTGGTGGTGGATAGGGTGGTGCAGTGAGTGTGGTGGTGAATGGGATGGTGGAGTGACTGAGTGAGGTGATGGTGGTGGTAGTGGTGGTGGCATACGTGAAAGAGGAGGGGGGGGGGAATGGCGACGATGAGGAAGGGTAGGTAAGTGGTTGGTAGTGTCGATGAGAGAGAGAGAGAGAGAGAGAGCGTTCATGTTTATACTCACTCTTCTTCCTTATAAACCCTTACAAAACATTGAAGAGTTCATATTAAATAACATGTATACTAGTCACAGATATTTTCATACTTAGCATCCTACCTTGCTTGCAGGTGAAAAAGGGTAAATCCTCACACAGGTAACCTTAAAAAAAAGTCAGATTATATTCTTAGTATTTGTTATGTAAGATACTTAACTGCAGAACGACACGACTGCATTCTAAGCTCCACTATTATAATTTAGTACAACCATAGAAACAGCTAGAGTAATAACCTTATCAAGAACAATAACAATGCTATACTATATTATAAACAATATGAGCACCTAACCCGCTGTAGTATGAATTAATTAACAAGACTTTGATGAAGGAAGAGAGTCGTTCCTCTCGCCTGGAGGAGTGGCTGACTGAGGAGGGTTGTGGCGAGATGGCTGTGTCGCGGCCCTCCTGTGTGTATGTATGTGTGTATAATGCGTTTGCGTGTATGTATTGTTAATGATACAATAAGAAAAAGAAAAATTATACAAATAGTGATGATAGTGACAAAAATTATAACACTACTACTTCTACTACTACTACTAACATTATTACTACGGTACTACTACAACTACTACCATCACCACCGTTGATGATATTTTCAGTATCATTATTATCATTAACCTTCATTTGTTTTATTATTAATTTATTCGTTTTAGCCACATTATTTCCTCATAAACTCTGTTAGTCAGACAACTTTAGGATTAGTAAACTTGAGAGAGAGAAAGAGAGCGAGAAAGAGAGAGAGAGATTAGGAATGTATGTATGTAGTCATGAAATAGGGCCGTGCACACTCGCCTTAGTGCTCTGCAAGTGAGTGGTATATACTATTATGAACAATACGTGATAAGTGGCAGTGACTGTGGCGTGATACGTGATACGTGACTGTGAAATGTCACCAAATTGAATAACACTAAATATGATAAGTTTGTGTGCATATGTATTAAATATGAACTTTGTAAATATTAAAGTATAGTGGCTAAGCATTAAAATGGATGTCTCAGGATGGAGAATATTTTTGGCTTTTAAGTTCAATTCGATTCCCCAATGTATACATGATAATTTTCTCTACTTAGTTATGTGACTGTTTACATAAAACAAATATAATGAGAAAATGCGTAAGGTTTTAAAAAGTGCATAGAGGGAATAGGTTTTAGGACAAAGTATAGTAAATGCGTAATAGGTGTTAAATCGTGTTGAAAGGGTTTAAAAAGAAGGGATATTTGTATATGTATTGTGTGTATGTAACTACTAAGGCATCATATAAGGATATAGTGGCAAGGTGAGGTAGCATATAATGTTTAGGAGGGATTTTTGAGGATAATGGAGAAGGTATTAAGGAAGATTATGAGGAAATTGTGTTAGAGGATTTATAAAATTGCGTTTTTTTTTCTTTCTCTCTCTCTCTCTCTCTCTCTCTCTCTCTCTCTCTCTCTCTCTCTCTCTCTCTCTCTCTCTCTCTCTCTCTCTTACACACACACACACACATACGGCGTCAGTCAGTTTGTCAGGAGACGATCCTTATACATGACAGTCTTGTCCTTGCTTGGAGTGCGTACGTAAATGGAATGGTCGTCTCTCTCTCTCTCCTCTCTCTCTCTCTCTCTCTCTCTCTCTCTCTGCGGTACCTATGCATTACCATTTGGGGGAGTAATTACAGACATGGATATGATAGCACTGTAGTATTGCATCATCACTGGCAATGAGACGGTATACATTAATGACAGACATACATATATACATACGTATGTTTACATCTTTTTATGAGGTCGATGTATTATTATTATCTATCATACTACAACTACTAACTACCATCACCATCACCACCACAACATTGCACTCTTACACGTACTAACACACTTCCTTTGTACATCCCACACACTGTAGTATACCTTCAAATTGTCTGCCTATCATATATTCAGCGTAGGAGAAGAAACCAATCACAACTGTTCCTTACTTTAACTTTACTAGACGTGCTTTTTGCAAATCCATCTAGTTGTTGACCACTTGAACAGGGTTAGGGTGCTGGGTATTGGAAAAATCTTTACTGTTTTCTCTGGTGAACGGAAAGGCGAGGGATAATGGTGGGAGTAGTGATGGAAGGTTAGGTGGAGAGAGAGAGAGAGAGAGAGAGAGAGAGAGAGAGAGAGAGAGAGAGAGAGAGAGAATAAAAAGATAGAGATCATTGCCTAAAACAAGTAGCTACGTAGTTATTTGTGTGATCATAATAAAGTTATACAAGGTTTTTTTCGAACTGATCTGATGTATTTTTAGTATTGTAATGAAAAGAAATACAGTTGAAATGTAATTGGAAACTGTTGTGTGTGTGTGGGTTAGCTTGTGGAGGTGTGTGTGTGTGTGTGTGTTGTCAGGGTGATGTGAATAGTGGTTGCGTTGATGGTGGTAGTAGTAGTAAATTTAGTGCATGTACCGCTTTTATACACTAATAGTAATTATGATACAAAGAAGAAAAAGAACTATAATCACAAGCACCACCACCGCCACCACTAGTACAACAACATTAATATCAACAGTAACAGTAAGACAGACAAAGAGCGAGTACAGTGAAAGGCTCCTTATTAATTCTAAGCTTCTCAGTACAGAAAAAAATAACTGAATCTTCTGAGTGTAAAAACAATGCTAGTGTTCTTTAGTGTATAATAATATACTAGGCTTTTCAGTCTAGAACATAGCCTAAAAATCCTCAGTGTAAGAATAGCCTACGTTTTTCTGTATTTATCCAAACTTGCAAGCTCTCCTACAGCATGTCAAGATAAATACACCAGTACTACTACTACTACTACTGCAACTACTACACTACTTATTATTTTACATCTACTTTACGTTACTACTTAACACTATTTATATTTCTACATCATATACCATTACCACTACCACTATCACAACCATCACTACAAACTTCTACTACCACCACTATAACAGCAACTACTACCACTACTTGATAAGATAACAATACACATCCTCACTTCGTTGATTATTACAAACAGGAAAGTGTGATCAAGGCTTGTGACGAGAGAGAGAGAGAGAGAGAGAGAGAGAGAGAGAGAGAGAGAGAGAGAGAGAGAGAGAGAGAGAGAGAGAGAGAGAGAGAGAGAGAGAAGTATGACACAAGAGATTAGCATTATATTACATATAGGGATGGGCAATATCGCGATACATGTATCGGCGATAAAATTGATACTTTTGTACTGGTATCGGTATCGCCTTAGCTACTCAATCACAGTCTCGTTATATCGGTATCGCTAAGGCCATTTCCTGAAAATGTATAGAAAAAAGCGATACATCGATACATTAACATAACCAATTTGAAATTTGAGTTAATAGTTATGAATAGGAGCAGTCAACAACTTGATGATAATATCGGAATCTGTACAGTCGTCCTGCCATTACCAAGTACCAGTTCGGAAATATAGTTACTGTATTAAGTGAAACATAGTTAGTAGTTACTTCCAAAAATATAGATATATTTTTGGTATTTTTTTCCCATGTGCCATTTATTATTGAAAAACAGATTAAGAAAAGAAAACATATCAGTATTAAGTACGACAACTTCCGCGTAAAGATGACCGACGTAACCTGCCACCAATAGACAATGCACAAGTTCTCCTATACCTGTTGAACAAGAGAGGGTGGACAGTGCCATGAATAAGTGCCTTCGAATGTGGGAGAGGCTTTCAGCTTCATAAGGAGGTAACCGGAGGTAAATTTATCGTACATGTACGATAATTATCGTACGTGTGGCAAAACTGCGGCAGGGCCACACAGGGGTGCAGAGTGGGAGGGGTTTCCATTGCATGATATGAGTATAATTTTATTAAGAAAACAAGATATTGTCATTTAATATGCTTGGTTTCACTTTGCTGTAGACTTATTTACAATTTTTCTATATAAATCTTATTTTGATCAGTCTATCCTAAGTCAACGTCAGTGGATTTTATTTTTGCGTGTTTTTTCTCAACAATAATTCTGTTATATTGTGTCTGTTAACGGTAAAAAAATTATTTCCATATTGTGTAAACCTAAATACATATAAAATAGAGTAGGTACTTGACAGGAACTGCTGGATGCTTGATAGTTCGTAACTAAATACAAGAATACTGTAGAATAGGCAGCTTGTACAGAACTGCTTCCGCCCATGGTGACATGGTGACACAAATTTGGTCCCGCGTACGAGTTTCTATCAGAATGACGGATTTGTTGACTGCTCCTATTGTGAAAAGGCCCATCATCACTTTATTTGTTATTTACAATTATTATTTGTTGTTTAAAGTAATATTTACATGTCTGTCATGCACTTACAGTATGTGTGTACATTTATTTTTCATGCTGTGATAATAAGTAAGAACAGTTTTATTCATGTTTTGTCTGCATGTCACATTCTCAAATAATAGACGCCAATGCACGTCACCTTCTCTGAAATAAACACAATCATTCATTGGATGGAGGCTATCTATAATAATATAATCGAAAGTGTGTGTGTTTGTGTGTGTGTCCGCTATAGGTTCCGCCCCCAGTGGCGCAATCCCATCATATGGCACAGTTTTGGAACCAGGTCGACCAGGGGAAGATTTTAAGGCCACTTTGGGGATGATCCGATCACTTTTTTTTATATTTTTTTTTTTTTTTAGTATTAGCGAGAATTGTGAAAAAAAAAAAAAATATTTACGCGTGATATTTTGCATGAAAAAAGAAAGATATCGAAACGAACGCAAGACTGACGGATGGTTACTTTTACTTCAGTCCTATTACTTCAGTCCTATTATTTTACTAGCCTACTTCCTATTACTTCAGAGTTACTTCTGTCCTATTACTTCAGAGTTACTTCTGCCCTATTACTTCAGTCCTATTACTTCACTAGCCTACTTCCTATTACTTCAGAGTTACTTCTGTCCTATTACTTCAGTCCGAAGTAATAGGTTTGGTTCGAAGTAATAGGTTTTGGTGGGCCTTCGGCCCACCAAAAGCCCTCCGCAGGAGCTAGCCAAAAAGTCCGCCCGGAGGGCGGCTTTTCGGCTAGTAATATAATATAAGCAAGTGAGGACAACGGGAAGGGCAAGCTGAGCACGTATTATACGGGTATTGGCTGCACGCCTGCACCGCTTTCGTGACGGAGATCATCAGTCTTCACTGGTCTGCTGACTGCAAGTCGAATATATGAAATAAACATGAAAGCGATGAAATACGCTTTTCTGTTGCAGTCATTGTTTGTATTACATCAAACATTCAAACTACAAATTTACATATAGCTAATTGGGATATTTTCTTACGATAAAGTATCGCTGATGCCTTATTGGCGATACATGTATTGGCAACGCTTTAACTATCTACAAAGAATCGATGAATATAGCAGTATCGCTCTAGACTTTATCGATATATCGGTATCGCCTTAGACAATTCCGTGTATCGATGCCCATCACTGATTACATAGGAACGTTTCCATGCAGGAGTGCCTTACAACATCTAGCATTCAGTACACGTATACAGTAGTACATACATACATATACATACAGTAATGTTACACCCACTTTGGAAACACAATAGGAACCGATTGTGGAATGTTTGAGCTGCCTATGTGTGTGTGTGGGGTCAGTATTGATTATATCCTTCTTTTTATTTATAATTTCCTTCGATGAACTTATTACAAAAAAAATAATAGAATGGTAGATATTACTGATGATGTGGTTTTGGTTTAAGTGTTATTGTGGTGATGGTGGTGATTGTGGTGGTGATGGTGGTGATTGTGGTGGTGATTGTGGTGATGATGGTGGTGATTGTGGTGGTAATGGTGGAGTTGATGCAGGGGCCCAGTATTGTGGTGCAAGGATGATATGGTTTTCGTATTAGTGTTATTTTGGTGATGGTGGTTATTGTGGTAATGGTGGTGGTGATGGTAGTAGTAGTAGACTAAGTAGTGGTGGTGCTGTTATTATTGTGGTGATGGTGGTGTATACAGTAGTATGTGGTGCAGGTGTTGTGTTGTGGTATGGTGTGGTGGCCGTGCACAGGTGGTGTATGTAAACGTGTGTTGTCCTTTTATGTGCTATGTAACTTATTACACCTGTTGTTCCCTAGAGCAGGTGTGTTTGTGTGTGTGTGAGTGTGTGTGTGTGTGTGTGTGTGTGTGTGTGTGTTTATGTATATTTGTGCACACTTACATATATTCCTTCTACTTCAATAACACTGGACTTATCCCCTTGTCTGCATATAATTTTTTTTGGGCTGACCTTTACCGAAAATCTTTAGTAAAAATTTCGCAACTTATTGCTAAACTAGTTTCGTTGAGGTTGGGTGTTCTGTGCCATCTCTGGTCATTCCCCTTCTCTGCCAGATGCTGTGTTAGTCAGTACATGGGGCCTTGTATGCTGATGTGTGGCGTCTGCCTCTGTGTTGCGCCTCCGCTCATACACCTCCAAAGGTTAAAGTCAAGAGCCATTCAACTCTACGACTCCCTTCTTAACCGTTCTCAGTCTTCCACAGTCCCTCGCAGTGTTGTACTACCTGTTGTTGACTTCATCCGTTACGATATTTTCACGACTGCCTTTCCTCTGAGCTGCTTACCACTTACCTTAGCTCCTCCCGTGGCTTGCTGCACAAATATACTCTCATCCCTTTTCTGTCCAACTTATCAAATTTTAACATAACCTTATTCTTTTTTGCTACCTTTCCTTGACTGTAAGGGATTTCTTTAAGTCTGCCTGGGAGTATTAAGACACCTCTGGGAACTACAGACATTGGTATTTCTCTATTTTACGCTTGTTAGAGTGTGGCAAATAAGCTTTTTTTTCTTCAATTACACAAGTTTTTGTCTACACCTTTGCCATTTTCCGGATGTTCATGTATGTACCCGCAAAAATGAAATAATAGTAATATTAAACACACACACACACACACACACACACACACACACACACACACACACACACACACACACACACACACACACACACACACACACACATACACACAGTGACACACACACAAACACACACACCAGAACTCAGTCACCCAACCGCCTTCTCGTTTATTATATAACTAGCCGAAAAGCCGCCCTCCGGGCGGACTTTTTGGCTAGCTCCTGCGGAGGGCTTTTGGTGGGCCAAAGGCCCACCAAAGGCTAGTGAAGGCTAGTGAAGGCTAGTGAAGTAATAGGACTGAAGTAATAGGAAGTAGGCCAGTGAAGTAGTAGGACAGAAGTAACTCTGAAGTAATAGGAAGTAGGCTAGTGAAGTAATAGGACTGAAGTAATAGGACTGAAGTAAAAGAAACCGTCCGTCAGTCGTGCGTTCGTTTCGATATCATTCTTTTTTCATGCAAAATATCTCGCGTAATTTTTTTTTTTTCATCACAATTCTCGCTAATAATAAAAATAAAATAAAAGTGATCGGATCATCCCCAAAGTGGCCTTAAAACCTTCCCTTGGTCGACCTGGTTCCAAAACTGTGCCATATGATGGGATTGCACCACTGGGGGCGGAACCTATAGCGGACACACACACACACAGACACACACACTTTCGATTATATTATTATAAGATATACCATGTTTTCTATTCTTGGTAATGATAGCGAGAGAGAGAGAGAGAGAAAGAGAGAGAGAGAGAGAGAGAGAGAGAGAGAGAGAGAGAGAGAGAGAGAGAGAGAGAGAGAGAGAGAGAGAGAGAGAGAGAGAGAGATCCATAGTTTGCCTGGGTTTGTTTGATTGTAACATTTTTTCACTGGTTTGCATGTGTTTCAATGCACATTAACTAGCATCGCTCCACGTCATGACCTAAACATATACAAATCTTTTCGTCATTTCGTCATTTTCTTGGAGCTTTTCGTCGTCGTCGTCAGCCTCTCGTGCGAGTGTCTTGAGGTGTGCGAGGCGTCATTCCTTGCCTCGCCGCGTCATTACAGCTTTGCGTCATCCTGTCTTTAGTGTTACCTCACTACTGTTTCCCTCTGTTGCTGCGTCATTGCTTCCTCCGTCACCGCATTATTCCCAAGCCTTGGCTACACTTTTCAATTTGTTTGTCCTCTACTTCATTTTGTTGTCTTTGCGTTAACTCGTTATGTACGTAGTTTATAGTGAGTTTGTGGCAGTAATATTTGTGTTACTCTCTTTTATTGTTTACCGTTTTTATGTATTTTATTTCGTTTATTTGAAAGTTGTATATTTCCGTTTACATCACCTCATCACCTCTCAGGGCGCGCTATTATTCCCCTGGGCGGTATTCAGCTCATTCGTTCGCTATATCGTCATCTGAATGGCTGTGATAAATGTCGTTGTGTCGCTTTTCATTCTCCTACTTAACGCGTTGAGTGCAAGTCACGACCGCTGTCTCCCAGGGAAGCTTAATGCGTGGTTCAGAGCTAATCCCCGTCGGGAGGAAGTGAGCATTGCGTCTGCATGGGGCTTAGTAAGGGAGTGCCATGGAAATGAGTGTGAGCGCGGCGGCGGAGGTGAAGAGCAAGTAATGGTAAAGGGTTAGGAGGTGAGAGGAGCAGGGGAGAACAAGGGGTGAGGGAGAGTAAGAAATGAGGGTTGAGAGGGAGAGGGGGATGCTGGATGGGACAGAGAACATATTTTAAAAGGAAGCTTTAGAGGAGGGATGAGGTAAGAAGAGTGGTGGTGGTGGGCGAGGTGATGTTGTGGGTGTGGAGGGACAAGATGATATACAGATGGACGGGAAGTAGGAGAATGTTGAGAATATAATTATTTAAAGTAATGAGACACACACACACACACACACACACACACACACACACACACACACACACACACACACACACACACACACACACACACACACACACAGTACTCCGTAGTGTAGGGGAAGCACGCTCGGTTCACAACCGAGAAGTCCCGGGTTCGATCCCCGGGCGGAGCGGAAACAGTTGGGCTGTTTCCTTAAAACCCGAGCCCCTGTCCACCCAGCAGTGAATGTGTACCGGGTGTTAGCCGGGGTTTGTGACCTGCTCTCCGGGGTGCTGGCTTCGACCAAAACTACTAAGCACTAAGGATGAATGATAAAAATGTTGATATGGAGACGGGGCCATACGAGCGTTGCTCAGGCCCTGTAAAATACAACTAGATGAATATAACTAGATGAATACACACACACACACACACACACGCACACACAACACACAAGGGCTATATTGATATGTAATAATATATCTCAATAAGATATAATCATGTTTCCAGCGCAAGTACAAGTGTCAATCTTAAGGTACTGCAGAAAAAAAGGAATTTGTTCCGAATTGATGAGTATGATCTAGTTATCTAGTAAACCAGTTTATTTATTATTATGCTTTGTCGCATATCCACGTGGCGCCGCTGTACATCACACCTTTAGATTTGTTCCTTTTCCGTCTGAGATGCAACAGTTAACTCAGAGAATAAAATTTTGTCATACATTTTACCAGTCTGTCCGTCAATGGTTTATTTTATTTATTTATTTCATCTTAGAATATTGTGTTTATGTGCAAGATACATTCCTTCATAAGACGCGGAGGCTTTTTTTCCTGAGAACTTGTGGGTTTTTTTTAACAGAGTGTAGGCGTCATTAACAGCTAGTTCGTTTACGAGTATTTATATTGTCCGTTTTAAGTCATCTTCGTAAATGGAAAAAAATGTTTGAGTCCCACTTATTTACGTAATATATTCAAAGACCTGTTGAAAAATGCTACTCATTACCTCACTCCTCGTTTCGTCTGTGCACATTAGTTTGACGGACAAATTATGCTCCGCCTTGCTCTGCCCCACCCCGCCCAGCTGCCCCACCTCCGCTCCCCCATCCCGCTCACCTATCTCAATCCAAACAACGACCACCAATCGGATATATTGAACCACACCATACTTACCCAAATTTACCCGAGATCGACCAGATCCTCGTTAGTACTTGTTGGAGGATCCTCCAGAACTGCAGGACTTACCTTCGTGCTGAGTTCTTTGCAACTGATCACAGACTTGTTGTTGTTACACATAAACTTCATGTCAAGTCCAGAAAAATCTCAAGAGATAACCATACTGTGTTTCATCTTGAGAAGCTGAAGGACTTGACATGTACCCATGAGTATGCAGTGGCAGTCTCAAATTGGTTTAATGTGCTCGGTGCCCTCGAGGACCCTGTAGAACTGGGATACCTTCAAACGTGAAACTCTTCAGGCTGCCAAAGAGTTTATTGGGGAGCGCTCGTGATCAAGGCGTGGTTTTGTCTCGACGGAGACGCTGGACAATATCGAGGAGAGTCGCGCTGCTAGGCTTGCTGGGAACCAGTACCAGTACAGGTCTCTGTCACGCAGGACTAGAAATCTCCCGGGGAGAGACAAGGCGAGGTATGTCAGGAGTCTCGCTGAGGATAATGAGGGCCATTTTTTTTTTTTTTTACATCACAAAGGACTGGCCAAGAGACAACAAAAAGAGGTAACACAAAGCCCGCTTAGTTGCCAGTCCCTATAAAGAAGGCAGTAAGATAATAAAAAAAGGGGGGTGGGCCAATTTACTTCGGGAGGTGTCTTGTTACTCTTTTCTTGAAAAGATTTAAGTCGTAGGAAGGTGAAAAAATTGAAACAGGAAGAGAGTTCCAGGGGATCGATCCCTGGCGAGGATCGTCCTGCTGCTGGCGTTGCTGCTGCTGCTGCTGCTGCTGCTGCTGCTGCTGCTGCTGCTGCTGCTGTTGCTGTTGCTGATGTTGTTGTTGCTGCTGCTATTGTTGTTGCCACTGCTGCTGCTGCCACTATTAACGCGGTCGACGTCTCGCCCAATGTTGGCCACCGGGTTGGTGCATGAGGCACTCAGAACGTCTCTACACCTTGTCCAGCAGTGACAGGTGGCACTGGGCACTGCTCATCCAGGTGAGGGGACTGTACTCCATAATGGACCTCACTTGAGCCTTGTACAGTCTCAGGAGGCCGTCAGCGTCGAGCAGGTGCCTTACTCGGCGCAGGAGTGTCACCCTTGCCGCGGTCACACGAGCACTTTTTCCGGCAATATTCAGCCAGCAACGCAATCCCGGGTCAAACTCGACTAATATTGCTAAATTTGTGGGAAGACGAACCTGATCGTGTTGTTGCATTATATTGCCGAGTTTTGGCTAAATTCAAACCATGAAACCACCACCAACGAATATTATTTGACGTTCAGTGTTAATGCACGCCCTAATTCAAAATACAGATGCTGAAATTAACAACTACATAGTGGCAAGAACCGATTCCAAGACGAAGTGTGAAGTCTTGTACATTTTTGGTAACTCTTTGGAGGATTCATAACTTTTAGGAGGATTTCGTGAGTCAGTGATGGTCTTCCTTATTTTCTTTGTTGACTGTCTACCTTTTCAGGGGATACTGGACTGGACCATCTTACCGCTGCTGACTGACGACTCCATAAGAACATAAGAACATGAGTTCATTCCAATCATTCACTACCCTATTAAATTTTGTGAACCAGTTTCTCCCTATTTCTCCTATTTCTCCAAAGACGCTTCTTCAGATACGGCTCGGCTCCCGCGCAGATTAAAACGAGAAGCCGAAATTGGCGTTAAAACTCGGCTAACTCTGTGAAAGTCCGTGTGACCAAAAAGTGGCTCGAAATCGGCTTGGCCGAATATTGCCGGCTAAATATTCTCAAAAAAAGATGTCGTGTGACCCCACCTTTAAGGAGATGCTCTGCGTGCCACAGTCTCCAGGTAATGGTCAAAGCTGAGTCTGGAGTCGATTTATTCCCCCAGGATGTTGATGGAGTCCTTGATGGCAAGGGTGTCATCTCCAAACTTCAGCTTCCCTTCGAGCAGCCTGGCGTCCTCCCTCGAACGTGATATGACCATGGCCTGGGTCTTCTCGGCAGCAATCTTGACTCACCACCGTCTTCCTCAGGCCACTATATCACTAAATTGACGGTTGATTGCATCTATCACGTCCGGTGCCTCTTCTCTGGTGTAGCCGTGTGGGACCGAGGCCACCGTGAGAGAAGGCCTGATGGATCGCCCGTGACGTCACACATCTAGATCCCACCCGCTCCGCTCCCCGTACAAGTTTACCTACCAGATATAATGTTTATCAGTATAAAAGATATACTGTTATCTTCGGAAATGTTTGTTCTATAATATTATCAAATAAAAAACCGTAAAACACACAAAGGAAATGCCATTATGAGACTCAAGAAATATGCATTAACTTAAACTCTTCGCCATTTAATATTTTGTGAGAATTTTTTTTACATGAAGAACATCAATAGAAGCGGAATTTAATTAGCTTTCCGTTGATATATTTTGTTTAGTGATAAATGAATTAGCAGCATGCATAAATTAGCGTTAACTAAATATAAAAAATCATGAAATCGGGTAATTTCCTACCTAATGTATGTTTATGAGTATAAAATATATACTGTTATCTTCGGAAATGTTTGTTCTATAATATTATCAAATAAAAAACCGTTAAACACACAAAAGAAATGCCATTATGAGACTTTCAAGAAATATGCATGACTTAAACTCTTCGCCATTTAATATTTTGCGAAAAAACCTTTTTACATGGAGAATATCAATAGAAGCGGAATTTAATTAGCTTTCCATTGATATATTTCTTTTTCTGATAAATTATTTAGCAGCATGCATAAATTAGCGTTAACTAAATAAATAACATGAAATCGGGTAATTTTTCCCGATTGATGAGGTTATTTATTTACTTAACGCTAATTTATGCATGGTTCTAATTCATTTATCAGAAAACAAAATATAGCAATGGAAAGCTAATGCAATTCCGCTTCTATTGATATTCTCCATGTAAAAAGTTTGAAAGTCTCATAATGGCCTTTCTTTAGTGTGTTTAACGGTTTTTTATTTGATAATATTATAGAACAAACATTTCCAAAGATAACAGTATATCTTTTATACTGATAAACATATATTAGGTAGGAAATTACCCGATTTCATAATTTTTTTATTTAGTTAACGCTAATTTATGCATGCTGCTAATTAATTTATCAGTAAACGAAATATATCAATGGAAAGCTAATTAAATTCCGCTTCTATTGATATTCTCCATGTAAAAAGTTTTTTCGCAAAATATTAAATGGCGAA
Organism: Chionoecetes opilio; assembly: GCA_016584305.1. Taxonomy (NCBI): domain Eukaryota; kingdom Metazoa; phylum Arthropoda; class Malacostraca; order Decapoda; family Majidae; genus Chionoecetes; species Chionoecetes opilio. The sequence goes on along the minus strand of JACEEZ010002594.1, from coordinate 69,586 downwards.
GAGTTTAAGTTAATGCATATTTCTTGAAAGTCTCATAATGGCATTTCTTTAGTGTGTTTAACGGTTTTTTATTTGATAATATTATAGAACAAACATTTCCGAAGATAACAGTATATCTTTTATACTGATAAACATTATATTAGGTAGGTAAACTTGTACGGGGAGCGGAGCGGGTGGGATCTAGATTGTGTGACGTCACAGGCGATCCATCAGGCCTTCTCTCACGGTGGCCTCGGTGGGACGCGGTGCAGACTGCAGTCGTCAGCATAGGCTGATGCTACAGGGAGGCTCTGGATGAGGTCGTTGAAGTAAATGTTCTTAAGAATGGGGCCCAGGACCGACCCCTGCGGAACAGAAGCCTCCACCGGCTATTTGGCTGACGTGCTCCCATTCACCACCACCCTGAGATTGTGCAGGTAGCTCGAAGCATTCTCTCTCTCTCTCTCTCGCTCTCTCTCTCTCTCTCTCTCTCTCTCTCTCTCTCTCTCTCTCTCTCGAAACTTGATTCTTCTTCTCTCATACGAGGAAAGTGTAGCAATTAGTTTAACAGTGTGTGTGTGTGGGGTGTGTATTCATCTAGTTGTATTTTACAGGGCCAGAGCGACGCTCGTATGGCCCCGTCTCCATATCAACATTTTTTATCATTCATCCTTAGTTCTTAGTGTTGGCCGAAGCCATCCCCGGGAGGCGGGTCACAAACCCCCGGCTAACACCCGGTACCCATTCACTGCTGGGTAGACAGGGGCTCGAGATTTTAAGAAAAACCGCCCTTCTGTCTTCGCTCCGCCCGGGGATCGAACCCGGGACTTCTCGGTTGTGAGCCGAGCATGCTAACCCTTACACTACGGAGTTCCCTTCGTGTGTGTGTGTGGTACCCATTCACTGCTGGGTGGACAGGGGCTCGGGATTTTAAGAAAAACCGCCCGTCTGTCTTCGCTCTGCCCGGGGATCGAACCTGGGACTTCTCGGTTGTGAGCCGAGCGTGCTAACCCTTACACTACGGAGTTCCTTTCGTGTGTGTGTGTGTGTGTGTGTGTGGAGAGAGACCCGGACAGACATACAGACAAACAAGAGTGAGCCTCGTGACCTTCGACCTCACTCCCTTTACCCTCTTTCTCTCTCTCTCTCTCTCTCTCTCTCTCTCTCTCTCTCTCTCTCTCTCTCTCTCTCTCTCTCTCTCTCTCTGTCTCGAGCATGGAGGTCTCGCGTGTCTCTCTTTTTTTGTCTCATCCTTATTCCTTCCCTCTTCGCAATACTTCTTTCCTATCCCATCTCTCCTCCTCCTTTTCCTCCTCAACTTTTCTTTCTTTTTACCTCTAACACGTAGAAACTATAGCGGTAGAAAGTAGTCACACGGGCAGCCCTGTTTGGCCCTGTAGGGCTGTTGCTGCCTGTTCTTCCTCTGTATTTCTTTGTATTGCTTTCTCCTCCTCCTCCCCTCAGTACCGAGGGGCGGGGAAGGGATTTACATTAAACCACACACACACACACACACACACACACACACACACACACACACACACACACACACACACTATACCTCCCTTCTTCTCTCTCTTTCTCTCTCTTTGTCTCTCATATGTAGAATTTTAGAACAAGATGACCTTTTTAGTTCTATTTGTCTGTCTGTCTGTCTGTTCCCTTGCACCTCACTTCTCCTCAAATAGCCCAAAGTACTAATGAACCCCCCCCAGTAATGGAACCAAACAATATTGTTTGTAGGTAATTTATAATGGACCCGTTTACTCACACCTAAAACGAGGAGTATTACGAAGCTTTGGATTCAATATAGGCTACATATCACTGTACTCATATTTGTTTGCTTAAAAATGCCTCATGAATGAAATTTATGCAGTGTTTAGGGCCAAAATGTCACGTGGCTGCGGAACGCACTGTGATTTTTTTTTCTTTTTTTTCGGGCCTTCAGCTGGGGAGAACCACGGGCTAGTTTGAGCCCGTCAGAGAGATGCTTTGAAAAAAGAGAAAAGAGAGGAGAGTGTTCGTACTGCTGGCGTGCGGCACGAGGACTGGCTTGTCCATCCTGACGAGGAGTGCGGGGCACTGTGATTGGTTGTGACGTAGGCTGCTACCTCCTCGTCCCCGCTTCTACCCAGTCCTCGCCCAGCTGATCGGCTCTTTATGGCATCAGCAGACCGTCAGCATTTATCCTTTCAACATGTTCCAGACAAAGAGAACATATTATGTTTGTTTTGTGTCAATTTGCAAAAACACCACAATTAAAACACCAGAGAGTGTTCATATCTGTGTCCTAAGACAAGAACAATAGTAAACTGTGGTGGATGTCTACTACTTTAGGCATGATTTCCCTATGAGGGAACACGCATGTTACGTATTTGTGTGTGTGTGTGTGTGTGTGTGTGTGTGTAGGTGGAGGGCGCTACATTCATTGTGTGCTCTTGACCAGACTGTGTGTCCCTCACCCGCAGACAAAACAAGGTCAGATATATTGTTGTCAAAGTCACGGGATAGTTGACTTTAGGCAGGTGACTGGTGACTGCTGGCCCAGTGCTGGGTGACTGGTGACTAATAAGTGGTGAATGTTGATTGCTGGGTGACTATTGGTTGACTGGTAACTATGGATTGGTGATTGGTATTTGTTTGTGTATGCTGCCTGAGGTAATAAACGCCTACACACACACACACACACACACACACAACACACACACACACACACACACACACACACACATGCAGCTGCGTGCACGGGATAAGATAAGATACTTTGATCCTATCTACTATCCATTTCAGACCCCATGAGGCATCGTTTTTCGCATATATCTTCTCAACAAACAATCGGATCAAAATGACAGTTTGGCACAGCTTGTCTGACACCGTCCCTTAATTTATGGCAGTAGAGTGCATTGCCAAGTGTGTTTAATGAAGGAGTTTACTCTTGGCTTTTACGGCGAAGCTGGTAAGAGCCGCGTATAAATTCGGACAGGGGAAGGTTTGAGGTGACGTACTTGTGACGTGTATCAAGCCACGCCCTCATCCTCCCCTCCTGGCTTCCCCTCCCTCCCTCTTTGCCTTCCTCCCCCCCGTACATCCATACCAACCCCACCACCTTTGAGGGGGAAGGTGGTACCCCACCTTCCCCCTCACTCTTCCATTTACCTATCATATCTCTCTCTCTCTCTCTCTCTCTCTCTCTCTCTCTCTCTCTCTCTCTCTCTCTCTCTCTCTCTCTCTCTCTGACACTTGCGTTGTACATGAGATAATACGCCATGCACATATTACTTGTCTATAATGGCAGATAACCCGAAAGTATATGCTAAGTATGGTAGGGTGTTTATCACACGACAGTGATACCTGTTCCAGCGTAATTGGCTGTTGCTTAAGTGCTGTCTAAGTTTTGTTGGGTAATTATACAACCATTGAAAGTTGTAGAACTTTCAATGTTGTAGAACAACGTGCCCTTCTTTTCCAGAAGGGCACTTTGTGCGTATGATGGGATGAGGTAGCTGTGGCTTGATCATTTATAGGACATAGGTTTTGAGTCGGAAAAGAATAAGGGTGGAAATAGAGCGGGGATTCAAGAGCAGAGTAAGAACGAAAGACGGTCATCTACAGCTTTCAATGGTTGTATAATTACCCAACAAAACTCAGACAGCACTTAAGCAGCAGCCAATTACGCTGAAACAGGTATCACTTTCGTGTGATAAACACCCTACCATAATTAGCATATACTTTCGGGTTATCTGCCATTATAGGCAAGTAATATGTGAATGGCGTATTATCTCATGTACAACGCAAGTGACAGAGAGAGAGAGAGAGAGAGAGAGAGAGAGAGAGAGGATAGGTAAATGGGAGAGTGAAGGGGAAGGTGGGGTACCACCTTCTCCCTCAAAGGTGGTGGGGGTGGGTATGGAGGTACGGGGGGGGAGGAAGGCAAGGAGGGAGGGAGGGGAAGCCGGGTGGGGAGGATGAGGGCGTGGCTTGATACACGTCACAAGTACGTCACCTCAAACCTTCCCCTGTCCGAATTTATACGCGGCTCTTACCAGCTTCGCCGTAAAAGCCAAGAGTAAACTCCTTCATTAAACACACTTGGCAATGCACTCTACTGCCATAAATTAAGGGACGGTGTCAGACAAGCTGTGCCAAACTGTCATTTTGATCCGATTGTTTGTTGAGAAGATATATGCGAAAAACGATGCCTCATGGGGTCTGAAATGGATAGTAGACACTTTGCAAGTACCAACTACAAGGTTATTGACTATACAAAGCGCCACCACGCCAGGACGAACTTGGTGGACTCGAACCGCTGACCGAATGCAGGGACTCTGCACGCGAGTTCACGACTCTACCAACCATGCCACCCTGACGGGTTGCGTGCACGGGAACGCATCCAAGAGTGTGCATGTGATCACTTCCCTTCATCTTGGCGCTATATTCACTATGTGCTCTTGACCAGTATGTGTGTGTGTGTGTGTGTGTGTATGTGGAAGGCGCTCTCATTGTACCTGTTCTTCTATGAGTTCGTCTATCTGTCTAACTATACATGTCATTGCAGGTTCATTTGAGCTCCCTGTAAGGAGTTGCGATGCCAAAAGTCAACACTTGCCTGGTGACATGGGCCCATGACACTGGATAGACAGGGACAAGGCCCTGTCTATCCAGTTATTCCTTATAAACTACAACTTATATATGCACAAACACAGTGAAGATCCACCACATCACTTGAAGGAGGATTACTGGCCATCCTGCGGTAATAGGGTTAATGCAAGTTAATGATTAATGTTACTATGGAATCGCCGCTTGACAGCTATGTTAGACCAGAGCAGAAGTTAGTTGGGGACGTCGCAACATTCCGCCGGTTGTTTTAGAGCGCACAAATTTTCCTACACTTAAATCATCAAATCATCGGCTGTATCATCAAAAATACTGTTTACATCGAAAATGCAACAACATTGCCTTACTATCCGAGGCTTGAATATTTCCAATCTATCGTTACCTCAAGCAGAGTAAATGGGTCCATTTTCCTTCCCCACCACCACCTACTTAGGCTGGAGGGAGCGGAATGGGTGGGTAAGGAGGTCTGCTATATTATCATATTCCTTGTACACTTAAGTTAGTTAGTGTAGTTGATTTTAAGAGTCAGGAAAGATTAGTGGGTATGTTGCTGTTTGAAAGTTCCTTTGTATTCCTCCTCCTCCTCTTCACACCTTGTCTCGTATACCTGGACTAGTTTTACCAGTTATTGAAGCCTGAAAATTACACAAGGCACAGGTTATATCTATCTCCCTATCTATTTGGATATCACTCAATCTATGTATGTATGTATCTGTAACTACCTGCCTGTGGGTTTATATTCATATATTTATGAGTTTATCTATATACATAATATATGAGTATTTCCTCACCAATTTCTGTGTCTCTCTCTCTCTCTCTCTTTTTCTCTAACAGGAGGTAATAATATATGGTAGGCTGGTTATTTAGCAGACGTGGCATTTTCCAAGGTCCACCACCACCACAATACTTCCAAATACCACCACTACATCCCTTTCTTAAGAACCAGTCATGTGTGAAATGAGTTCAGACTACTACTTTTGCTACTATTTCTACTACTACTAAATTATTACTACCACTATTGTCATTATTACTACTACTACTACTACACTACTACTACTACTACTACTACTACTACTACTACTACTACTACTACTATTACTATTACTATTACTATTACTACCTGGACTATAAGATCTAAGAGTTGAACTCTTCGAGGCACCTGCACCTTAACCACACACACACACACACACACACAAACACCAGTCACCACCACAGCGCCCAAATGGATCGAATTACTAGACCCAAGTAGTACCGTACTGGTTTCTCTCCTCTCTCTCTCTCTCTCCTCTCTCTCCTCTCTCTCTCTCTGTCTGTCAGTGTCTCAGTGAGTGCGTGTCTTGTCTGTTAGAATTACCCAGGGACCAACAGAATGAGAGAGAGAGAGAGAGAGAGAGAGAGAGAGAGAGAGAGAGAGAGAGAGAGAGAGACTGAAGTGTTTGTAGGTAGTACATTGTGGGAACAGGACTTGAATGCTAAAAAAAAAAAAAAAATGTAACGAAGTTGTGTGTGTGTGTGTGTGTGTGTGTGTGTGTGTAACGCGAGTGTTGCTTTTCATGTCATTTGAGAAGTCGATATGTTGACTTCCATGGAATGAGAGGAAGGAAGGCAGGAAGGCGTGAATGAAGAAGGGAAGATACAGACACATATGAACAGAAACAAACTATGAATGGTCAAGTGTAATCAAGAAAAAATAAGTGGAAATTTTACAGTGTAAAATATGTATGATGTTTTCTCTTGTACTTCACATTCTTTATTGTTATTGTAATGTATTTTTCCACTTATATTAAATGACTTCACTTAGCCGTTTCTAACTCAAAATAACTGTCATTCCCCTGTTTGTAAGGAGTCGTTGTAGTGTTTGAACGCGGCAATGAAAAACAAAGAGACACCACTGAAGCATTATTGACCTTAGTACAGCGTTTCTTAACCTTTTCCAACCTCAGCACCCCCTGTAGTCAGGTCTAGGAAGTCCAGCATCCCCTAACTCTGGCTAACATCCGGTTGCAAAGACATGCCCTTAAGATAGGTAGCACACGACAGTGCACCTTTGGGCTTATTGTATATATATGTTTAAATATATATATAAAAAAAAAAAATACAGTTGCTATACTACATGGATACAGTAAAGGGAAGTGAAGTTCTACTTGATCATACATGTTGTTCATTCAACAAAAATAAAACATCAAGGATGCCAATACTACAGATAAAAGCAATAAGAAAAAACGAAAAAAAGAGTAAAGAGTATGGACAAATTCACTCAAACATAAACAGCAGGGTAATTGACCATACACTCATCAATGTGATTTTTGTTGTTGCTTATGTGCGACTAGTTTCTGAAATCGAGGCTTCATTTTGGTCAGAGCCACCCTCATGTCGTGGAGCAGCCCACCTTGAAGGCGGTTCCGGGTAATTGTTTTGATCTGGAGCATGGTGGAGAATGCCTTTTCAAACAGATATAGGTAGTTGGAAATGGAATGATAATCTCCAGCGCTGCCCTCGCCAGTCCAGGGTACGTGTGGAGGTTACTGTTTTAAGGGGGTTTCGTGAGCTTAGACTTCACTTACCGTCCCTATAAAAAATACATTAACTCCGGGTTTTTGAGACTCACTTTTTTTTTTTTTTTTTTTTTTTTTTTTTTCATCACAAGGAACTGGCCAAGGGCACAACAAAAATGGGTAACACAAAGCCCGCTTAGTTGCCAGTCCCTATAAAGAAGACAGTAAGAGAATAGAATAAAAACAGGGGTGAGCCAATTTAGTTCGGGAGGTGTCTTGTTACTCTTCTTTTGAAAAAATTTAAGCCATAGGTAAGTGGAAAAATAGAAACAGGAAGAGAGTTCCAGAGTTTACCAGTGAAAGGGATGAAAGAGTAAAGATACTGATTAACTCTAGCATTAGGAAGATGGACAGAATAGGGATGAGAATGAGTAGAAAGTCTTGTGCAGCGAGGCCCCGGGAGGGGGGGAGGCATGCAGTTAGCAAGTTCAGAAGAGCAGTGAGCATGAAAATAACGGTAGAAGAGAGCAAGAGAAGCAACATTGCGGCGGCGATTTAAAGATTGAAGACAGTCAGTCAGAGGAGAGGAGTTGATGAGACGAAAAGCTTTTGACTCAACCCTGTTTAGGAGAGCTGTATGAGTGGATCCTCCCCAAACATGTGAGACATACTCCATACATGGGCGGATAAGGCCCCTGTAGAGAGCAAGCAATTGGGAGGGAGAAAAAAAAGGACGCAGACGCCACAGGACACCTAACTTCTTAGAAGCTGTTTTAGCAATAGATGAGATGTGAGATTTCCAGTTCAGATTTTTAGTAAAGGATAGTCCTAGAATGTTCATTGTAGAAGAAGGAGACAGTTGAGTGTCATTGAAGAAGAGGGGATAGTTATCTGGTAGGTTTTGTCGAGTAAATAGGTGAAGAAATTGGGTTTTTGAGGCATTGAACAAAACAAGGTTTGCTTTGCCCCAATCAGAAATTATAGAAAGATCAGAAGTTAGGCGCTCGGTGGCATATCTCCGTGAATCACTTAGTTCCTGTTGAGTTGGACGTCTAATAAACGACGTTGAAAAATGCAGGATAGAATCATCAGCGTAGGAGTGGATAGGGCTTTGAGTTAGACTTAGAAGATCATTAATGAATAATAGAAAGAGAGTGGGTGATAGGACAGAACCCTGGGGAGCACCACTATTGATAGATTTAGGAGAAGAACAATGTCCGTCTACAGTAGCTGCAATAGAACGGTTTGAAAGGAAACTTAAGATGAAGGTACAGAGAGAAGGATAGAAACCGAAATAGGGTAGTTTGGAAATTAAAGATTTGTGCCAGACTATCAAAAGCTTTTGATATGTGAAGGGCAACAGCAAAAGTTTCACCGAAACCCCTAAAGGAGGATGACCAAGATTCAGTTAGGAAAGCTAGAAGATCGCCAGTAGATCGCCCTTTACGGTAACCGTACTGACGATCAGAGAGAAGATTGTGAGCAGATAGATGCTTAAGAATCTTCTTATTAAGTATAGATTCAAAAACTTTAGAAAGGCAGGAAGTCAAAGCTATAGGAATGTAGTTTGAAGGATTAGAACGGTCACCCTTCTTAGGAACAGGTTGGATGTGAGCAAACTTCTAGCAAGAAGGAAAGGTGGAAGTAGATAGACAAAGACGGAAAAGTTTGACCAGACAAGGTGCAGGCACAGAAGCACAGTTTTTGAGAACAATAGGAGGGACTCCGTAAGGACCGTAAGCCTTCCGAGGATCTAGGCCAGAAAGGGCAGGGAAAACATCCTTCCGAAGGATCTTAATGACAGGCATAATATAGTCAGAGGGTAGAGGAGAAGGAGGAACAAGCCCTTCATCAACCAGAGTGGAATTTTTAGCAAAGGTTTGAGCGAAGAGTTCAGCTTTAGAAGTAGATGAGACAGCTATGGAGCCATCTGGGTGAAGCATAGGAGGGAAAGATGAAGAAGAAAAATTGTTAGAGATGTTATTAGCTAGATGCCAGAAGTCACGAGAGGAATTTGATTCAGAAAGATTTTGACATTTTCTATGAATGAAAGAGTTTTTGGTAAGTTGAAGTAAAGATTTGGCATGATTACGGGCAGAAATATAAAGGGCATGAGTTTCAGGAGATGGATGCTTACGGTACCGTCTGTGAGCCACCTCTCTATCACAGATAGCATGAGAACAAGCAGAGTTAAACCAAGGTTGACGGGCTTTAGGATTAGAGAAAGTGTGTGGAATGTACGCCTCCATGCCAGAGACTATGACCTCGGTTATGCGCTCTGCACAAAGAGATGGGTCTTTGACATGGAAGCAGTAATCATTCCATGGAAAATCAGAGTAGTACTGCCTTAGGTCTTCCCACTTAGCTGAGTTGAAGTGCCAGAAGCACCTCCGCTTAGGTGGGTCCCGAGACGGTACCGGAGCGATAGGACAGGTTACAGAAATAAGATTGTGATCGGAGGAACCCAACGGAGAGAATAGTTTCACAGAGTAAGCAGAAGGGTTAGTAGTTAGGAAAAGATCAAGAATGTTGGCGTGTCTCCAAGGCGGTCAGGAATACGGGTAGGGTGCTGCACCAGCTGCTCTAGGTCTTGGAGGATAGAAAAGTTGTAGGCTTGTTCACCAGGTTGGTCAGTGAAAGAAGATGATAGCCAAAGCTGGTGGTGAACATTGAAGTCCCCAAGAATGGAAATGTCAGCTAAAGGAAAATGAGATGAGATGTGCTCCACTTTTGATGTTAAATGGTCGAAGAATTTTACATAGTCCGAGGAGTTAGGTGAGAGATATACAGCACAGATAAATTTAGTAAGAGAGTGACATTGAAGTCGAAACCAGATGGTAGAAAATTCGGAAGATTCAAGGGCGTGGGCACGAGAGCAAGTGATGTCATTGCGCACATATACGCAACAGCCAGCTTTGGATTTAAAATGAGAATAGAGACAGTAAGAGGAGACAGAAAAAGGTCTGCTGTCAGTGCTCACAGACAACTGAGTTTCGATGAGGAAAAGAAGATGAGGTTTAGAGGAGGAAGTGAAGCTATCATTCCAGGACCAATTCCATATACAGCTATCATTCCAGGACCAGGCCATATACAGGGTAAACAACAAGCACATGTAAATTACCTTAACTAATTTATTTACAAAAAAACTACACAATAAGCAAAATAAGCACGCCAGCACACAATCAGCCCTAAATATCTTTATCTAGATATGCCTATGATAGCCTACTGCCTATGGTATCTGGCTGGGGAATAGATATGACTAGGGTTATGGTATCTCACGCTTTTCGACCACGTGGGGAAGTCCTGTAGCTGTGGTCCTCTTGTCGCGGTAAACACGTGGAAGACCCTCCACACTCTCTTCCTCGTCCTTCGACTCACTCAGCGCCCCCAGCTCGCGTCTGCCTCTATCTTCTCCTTCTCCTCGCTGTGTGGCTTGTCCTACATCTGCCAGCAGAAACAAGCACCAGACAGGCGGGGAACTGGAAGGTGTCGAGAGGTCCTGGGAGACGTCCATGGGAGCAAAATATGTCCTAATTTCCAATTACATACACATCTGTAACATTGTAAAATACCACATTTTTTTCCAAAATTTCCGAACTTTGACCTCGTTGAGCGACCTCTAAATATTAATTTATTTCAAAAATATTTTACACACGTTGTTTTTTGTTGGATTCAAACCAGAAAATTGCCCGTCCCGATAAAAATTCCGACTTTCGAAAAATAAGGGGCACCCAAATTTATTAAATACTAGCCGCAAAGCAGCCCTCCGGGCGGACTTTTTGGCTAGCTCCTGCGGAGGGCAAACACAGACTCTCCAGATAGCCCCTTCTAGCTTTCCTGAAATCATGGATGTAGAAATGTATGTATTAACGCCAAGCCATTCACATCACCCTCAACCCATTCACTCACCCATTACCCATCACCCCCCCCCCATTCACTCACCCATTACCCATCACCCCCCACCCATTCACTCACCTAGCCGCAAAGCCGCCCTCCGGGCGGACTTTTTGGCTAGCTCCTGCGGAGGGCTATTGGTGGGCCTTCGGCCCACCAAACACAGACTCTCCAGATAGCCCCATCTAGCTTTCCTGAAATCATGAAACCCATTCACTCACCCATTACCCATCACCCCCTACCCATTCACTCACCCATTACCCATCACTCCCCATCTATTCCCTCACCCATCACCCATCACCCCCCACCCATTCACTCACCCATTACCCATCACCACACACCCATTCACTCACCCATTACCCATCACCACACACCCATTCACTCACCCATTACCCATCACTCCCCATCTATTCCCTCACCCATCACCCATCACCCCCACCCATTCACTCACCCATTACCCATCACCCCCACCCATTCACTCACCCATTACCCATCACCACACACCCATTCATTCACCCATTACCTATCACTCCCCATCTATTCCCTCACCCATCACCCCCCACCTATTCACTCACCCATCACCCCACACCCATTACCCATCACCCCACCCATTTACTCACCCATTACCCATCACCCTACATCAAGGTTTCCTCAATTCTCGCAACCCACTTTTTTTTCTCACAATTATCGCTAATAGGCTGCTAAAAAAAAAGAAGAAAAAAAAAGTGATCGAATCATCTCATAAATGGGCTTATGACCTTCCCCTGGTCAACCCGGTTCCAAAAATGTGCCATATGATGGGATTGCACCACGGGGGGCGGAACCTATACCCCCCCCCCCCCCCACACACACACAGACAGACACACTTTCGCTTTTATTAATATATATATAAAATTATATATATATATATATATATATATATATATATATATATATATACGTATTATATATATATATATATATATATATATATATATATATATATAATATATATATATATATATATATATATATTATATAATATATATATATATATATATAATATATATATATATATATACTATATATATATATATATATAATATATATATATATATATATATA
>JACEEZ010002594.1:27500-52500 GCA_016584305.1 Chionoecetes opilio | reverse complement strand
TTGTAGGCTACATGTAGATACATTTAAAAGCCGGTTCTATATAACAGCCAACAGTCTCTCGCATGACTCGATTGTTGTGTTTCTTTTAAAAGACACACTCAAAATTTGTTTCTCACTCTTCAAGACTTCAATTTAAGATTATAGACGAAATGCTGTGGACACGTAGCTCAGAAGATTTTCTCGTTGAATGCATACGAGGCCACCCTTGTCTCTGGGACCACAGATCAGACTTGTACACCAAGAAGGCCTTGATATTCTAGGTCTTATCTAGGTCGATATTAGGTCTACTATTGATAATACACATAATTAAGTGTATACCAGCGATAGCTTGCCCTGGCGTCGGAGCCATGTTTGTTTACAGTCAAAGGAACAGCTGACTGGTAGTGCAGGCAAACGATTGTGTGTGTATGACGGCTTGCAGTCAGAAAATTGTTAGTTTTTAGAAAGTTGCAGAAAAAACTAGACGGAAAAAGTGCTAGTGTGACGTCGCCTTAAGTGAGGGGTGGATGGCTGTCTTGGGGTGGACAGGTGGGTGGACGAGATCATGCCTACTTGACATATCAAAAGCTTCTGATAGAGTCTGGCACAAATTTCTAATTTCCAAACTACCCTCATTCGGTTTCTATCCTTCTCTCTGTACCTTCATCTTAAGTTTCCTTTCAAACCGTTCTATTGCAGTAACTGTAGACGGACATTGTTCTTATCCTAAATCTATCAATAGTGGTGTTCCGCAGGGTTCTGTCCTATCACCCACTATCTTTTTATTATTAATTAATGATCTTCTAAGTCTAACTCAAAGCCCTATCCACTCCTACGCTGATGATTCTACCCTGCATTTTTCAACGTCGTTTATTAGACGTCCAACTCAACAGGAACTAAGTGATTCACGGAGAGATCTCACCAAGCGCCTAACTTCAGATTTTTCTATAATTTCTGATTGGGGCAAAGCAAACCTTGTTTTGTTCAATGCCTCAAAAACCCAATTTCTTCACCTATCTACTCGACAAAACCTACCAGATATTGGGGAGGCGGTAGCAGAGTGGTCAGCGTCTTCGACTGGCGTTCTCGGTGACCCGAGCTCGATCCCCGACGAAAACCAAAACCTTTCTGCACCGTCGAGTGGCCTAAGAACACCCACATGCTCTGTCCATCAACTCCACCTTCGACTGGGAGTGCATCGGAGGACACAGGGGGGCGGCATGAGCCTCTAATCACAGGCGTCACTATAAAAATCCTGCTTGCGCCACCACGGGCGAGGACCAACCATCACAGCCCTCAAGTGAACCTCCAGAGCCTACCATCCGAGCCCTGGGTCACCACTGCCTACAGGCGCTATAGGCACAAATGTAAAAAAAAAAAAAAAGAAGATAACTCTTCCCTCTTCTTCAATGACACTCAACTATATCCTTCATCTACAATGAACATTCTAGGACTATCCTTTACTAAAAATCTGAACTGGAAATCTCACATCTCATCTCTTGCTAAAACAGCTTCTAAGAAGTTAGGTGTCCTGTGGCGTCTGCGTCCTTTTTTTTCTACCTCCCAGCTGCTTGCTCTCTACAGGGGCCTTATCCGCCCATGTATGGAGTATGTCTCACATGTTTGAGAGATTCGACTCATATAGCTCTCCTAAACAGGGTTGAGTCAAAAGCTTTTCGTCTCATCAACTCTCCTCCTCTGACAGACTGTCTTCAATCTTTAAATCACCGCCGCACTGTTGCTTCTCTTGCTCTCTTCTACCGTTATTTTCATGCTCACTGCTCTTCTGAACTTGCTAACTGCATGCCTCCCCCACTCCCGCGGACTCGCTGCACAAGACTTTCTACTCATTCTCATCTCTATTCTGTCCATCTTCCTATTGCAAGAGTTAATCAGTATCGTTACTCTTTCATCGCCTTCACTGGTAAACTCTGGAACTCTCTTCCTGTTTCTATTTTCCACCTTCCTATGACTTAAATATTTTCAGGAGAAGAATGACAAAACACCTCCCGAAATAAATTGGCCCACCCCCCTTTTTATATTCTCTTACTGTCTTCTTTATAGGGACTGGCAACTAAGCGGGCTTTGTCTTACCTCTTTTTGTTGTGCCCTTGGCCAGTCCTTTGTGATGTAAAAAAAAAAAAACGCGTCAGTATACATAGGTCAGTGTTTTTCTGATCTTGAAGTCTTAGGTACCTATATGACAGAATGTGGCTGAGAACATGCTGATGGTATGCAGACAGCATAACAGACACTGGAGGTACGAATGTCCCACTTGATTACCAGACACCTTACTATTTAAGGTGCCGCTTACTATTTAACTTTACCGCTATTTGTGAGTTGCAAAACTTGTGTTCAACATAAGGTATTTAGTGTATATTATGTACCAAGTGTGCTAAATCGAACTTTAACGTAATATTCCAGTTAATAATTACGCATTTTTCCTAGTATATGATAATCGCAACCGCAACCGCAACTGCGGTTGTCATAAGTCTGATAACCGCAACAGCAACCGCATCCGCGGATGTAGTAAATTCGACCGTAAACACAACCGTAACTGCGGTTGTGAAAAACCGACCACTCGATCCATCACGAATATATATATATATATATATATATATATATATATATATATATATATATATATATATATATATATATATATATATATATATATATTGTCCTTTGCCGCACAGGTCGGAGCTGGTTACCGGCGTCCTATGTAACCTCCATCCCGCGCCGGTAACCAGCGCGACGACAACCTGCTTTCTTTGTGTGCGCACCCTAATTGTATTGGACATAATAGGGATGAGAATGAGTAGAAAGTCTTGTGCAGCTAGGCCGCGGGAGGGGGGGAGACATGCAGTTAGCAAGTTCAGAGCAGTTAGCATGCAAATAACAGTAGAAGATAGCAAGATAAGCAACATTTTGGCGGTGGTTCAAAGATTGAAGACTGTCAATCAGAGGAGGGCAGTTGATGAGATGAAAAACTTTTGACTACCCTGTTTAGGAGAGCTGTATGAGTGGATCCACCCCAAACATGAGAGGCATACTCCAGACATGGGCGGATAAAGCCCCTGTACTACAGAGCAAGCAACTGGAAGGGAGAAAAAAATGGACGCAGACGCCATGCCTAACTTCATAGAAGATGTTATAGCAAGAGATGAAATGTGAGATTTCTATTACAGATTTTTAGTAAAAAAAAGTCCTAAAATATTAATTGTAGAAGAAGACAGTTGAGTGTCGTTGAAGAAGAGGGGATAGTTGTAGACAGTTGAGTGTCGTTGAAGAAGAGGGGATAGTTGTAGATAGTTGAGTGTCGTTGAAGAAGAGGGGATAGTTGTAGACAGTTGAGTGTCGTTGAAGAAGAGGGGATAGTTGTAGACAGTTGAGTGTCGTTGAAGAAGAGGGGATAGTTGTAGATAGTTGAGTGTCGTTGAAGAAGAGGGGATAGTTGTAGATAGTTGAGTGTCGTTGAAGAAGAGGGGATAGTTGTAGATAGTTGAGTGTCGTTGAAGAAGAGGGGATAGTTGTAGACAGTTGAGTGTCGTTGAAGAAGAGGGGATAGTTGTAGACAGTTGAGTGTCGTTGAAGAAGAGGGATAGTTGTAGACAGTTGAGTGTCGTTGAAGAAGAGGGGATAGTTGTAGACAGTTGAGTGTCGTTGAAGAAGAGGGGATAGTTGTAGACAGTTGAGTGTCGTTGAAGAAGAGGGGATAGTTGTAGACAGTTGAGTGTCGTTGAAGAAGAGGGGATAGTTGTAGACAGTTGAGTGTCGTTGAAGAAGAGGGGATAGTTGTAGATAGTTGAGTGTCGTTGAAGAAGAGGGGATAGTTGTAGACAGTTGAGTGTCGTTGAAGAAGAGGGGATAGTTGTAGATAGTTGAGTGTCGTTGAAGAAGAGGGGATAGTTGTAGACAGTTGAGTGTCGTTGAAGAAGAGGGGATAGTTGTAGATAGTTGAGTGTCGTTGAAGAAGAGGGGATAGTTGTCTGGAAGGTTATGTCGAGTAGATAGGAAAAAAATAGTTTTTGAGGGATTGAACAAAACAAGGTTTACTTTTCCCCAATCATAAATTATAGAAAGATCAGAAGTTAGGCGCTCAGTGGCATCTCTCCGTGAATCACTTATATTAGTTCCTGTTGAGTTAGACGTCTAATGAACGACGTTGAACAATGTAGGGTAGAATCATCAGCGTAGGAGTGGATAGGGCATTGCGTTAGATTTAGATCATTAATGAATAATAGGAAGAGAGTGGGTGATAGGACAGAACCCTGGGGAACACCACTATTGATAGACTTAGGAGAAGAACAATGACCGTCTACATTAGTTGCAATAGAACGGTTTGAAAGGAAACAAGAGATGAAGGTGCAGAAAGAAGGATAGAAACCGAATGAGGGTAGTTTGGAAATTAAAGATTTGTGCCAGATTCTATCAAAAGCTTTTGATATGTCAAGGGCAACATCAAAAGTTTCACCGAAACCCCTAAAGGAGGATGATTAAGATCCAGTTAGGAATGCTAGAAGATTGCCAGTAGATCGCCCTGTACAAAAGCCGTACTGACGATCATATAGAATATTGTGAATATATTGATGCTTAAGAATCTTTTTATTAAGTGTAGATTCAAAAGCTTTAGAAAGGCAGGAAGTCAAAGCTATAGGACGGTAATTTGAAGGATTAGAACGGTCACCCTACTTAAGAGCAGGTTGAATGTGAGTAAAGTTCCAGCAAGAAGGAAAGGTGGAAGTAGATAGACAAAGACGGACAAGTTTGACCAGGTAGGATGCAAGCACAGAAGCTCAGTTTTTGAGAACAATAGTAGGGACTCCGTCAGGACCGTAAACCTACCGATGATCTAGGCCAGAAAGGGCAAAGAAAACATCATTACGAAGGATCTTAATAACAGGCATAACAATGTCAGAGGGTGGAGGAGAAGGAGGAACAGGCTCTTCATCAACCAGAGTTTAATTTTTTCAAAGGTTTGAACAAAGAGTTTAACTTCAGAAATAGATGTGACAGCCGTGGAACCATCTGGGTGAAGCATAGGAGAGAAAGTTGAAGAAGTAAAATTCAAAGGGTTAACATGTTTTTGGCTAGCTGCTAGAAGTCACGAGAGGAGTTTGATTCAGAAAGATTTTGATATTTTCTTTTGATGAAAATGTCAAAATCTTTCTTATATACTATTATTATTTACCCTCGGCCAAAGGCCGTTTGGGTTTCGGTGATGCTGCGCCTGAGTTGTGTCTTGCTTAATAACGGTTACCACGTCATTATTATTCGTGCTGTCGTTGAAATCACATATTCAGCAATGGATAAGGTGAACAGATATATAAGATTTTGTATAAAATGCTTCGTTACAGAGATATAACGTTTTTGTTGCTAAAAAAAAAAGACACTAAGATGGCAACAACACCTTTTCACCACATATCCCGCTCATGGTCAAATAGTGACAGATACAGGTTACCAAAAGTATATCCATGCCGTGATATTTTTCTTATTTTGTACTGTATCAGAAGTAGTGGTAGTAGTGGTAGTAGTAGTAGTAGTAATAGCAGTAGTGGTAGTAGTAGTAGTAGTAATAGCAGTAGTGGTAGTAGTAATAGCAGTAGTGGTAGTAGTAGTAGTAGTAATAGCAGTAGTGGTAGTAGTAATAGCAGTAGTGGTAGTAGTAGTAGTAGTAATAGCAGTAGTGGTAGTAGTAGTAATAGTAATAACAGTAGTGGTAGTAGTAGTAGTAGTAATAGCAGTAATGGTAGTAGTAGTAGTAGTAATAGCAGTAGTGGTAGTAGTAGTAGTAGTAATAGCAGTAGTAGTAGTAGTAGTAATAGCAGTAGTGGTAGTAGTAGTAGTAGTAGTAATAGCAGTAGTAGTAGTAGTAGTAATAACAGTAGTGGTAGTAGTAATAGCAGTAGTGGTAGTAGTAATAGCAGTAGTTAGTTAGTAGTAGTAGTAATAGCAGTAGTGGTAGTAGTAGTAGTAGTAGTAATAGCAGTAGTAGTAGTAGTAATAACAGTAGTGGTAGTAGTAATAGCAGTAGTGGTAGTAGTAATAGCAGTAGTGGTAGTAGTAGTAGTAGTAATAGCAGTAGTGGTAGTAGTAGTAGTAGTAGTAATAGCAGTAGTAGTAGTAGTAATAACAGTAGTGGTAGTAGTAATAGCAGTAGTGGTAATAGCAGTAGTGGTAGTAGTGTAGTAGTATAGCAGTAGTGGTAGTAGTAGTAGTAGTAGTAATAGCAGTAGTAGTTAGTAATAGTAGTAGTATAACAGTAGTGGTAGTAGTAATAGCAGTAGTGGTAGTAGTAGTAATAGCAGTAGTGGTAGTAGTGGTAGTAGTAATAGCAGTAGTGGTAGTAGATAGTAGTAGTAGTAATAGCAGTAGTAGGTAGTATATAACGAGTAGTAGGTAGTAGTAATAGCAGTAGTGTGTAGTTAGTAAATAGCAGTAGTGTAGTAGTAGTAGTAGTAATAGCAGTAGTGGTAGTAGTTAGCAGTAGTAGTAGTAATAGCAGTAGTGGTAGTAGTGGTAGTAGTAATAGCAGTAGTGGTAAGGTAGTAATATAGCAGTATGTGGTTAGTAGTATAGTAAGCAGTAGTGGTAGTAGATAGTGGTAGTAGTAATAGCAGTAGTGGTAGTAGTAGTAGTAGTATAATAGCAGTAGTAGTAGTAGTAGTAACAGTAGTAGTAGTAGTATAACAGTAGTGGTAGTAGTAATAGCAGTAGTGGTAGTAGTAATAGCAGTAGTGGTAGTTAAGTTGGTAGTAGTAATAGCAGTAGTGGTAGTAGTAGTAGTAGTAGTAATAGCAGTAGTAGTAGTAGTAATAACAGTAGTAGTAGTAGTAATAGCAGTAGTGGTAGTAGTAATAGCAGTAGTGGTAGTAGTAATAGCAGTAGTGGTAGTAGTAGTAGTAGTAATAGCAGTAGTGGTAGTAGTAGTAGTAGTAGTAATAGCAGTAGTAGTAGTAGTAATAACAGTAGTAGTAGTAGTAATAGCAGTAGTGGTAGTAGTAATAGCAGTAGTGGTAGTAGTAATAGCAGTAGTGGTAGTAGTAGTAGTAGTAATAGCAGTAGTGGTAGTAGTAGTAGTAGTAGTAATAGCAGTAGTAGTAGTAGTAATAACAGTAGTAGTAGTAGTAATAGCAGTAGTGGTAGTAGTAATAGCAGTAGTGTAGTAGTAATAGCAGTAGTGGTAGTAGTAGTAGTAGTAATAGCAGTAGTGGTAGTAGTAGTAGTAGTAGTAATAGCAGTAGTAGTAGTAGTAATAACAGTAGTAGTAGTAGTAATAGCAGTAGTGGTAGTAGTAATAGCAGTAGTAGTAGTAGTAATAGCAGTAGTGGTAGTAGTAGTAGTAGTAATAGCAGTAGTGGTAGTAGTAGTAGTAGTAGTAATAGCAGTAGTAGTAGTAGTAATAACAGTAGTAGTAGTAGTAATAGCAGTAGTGGTAGAGTAATAGCAGTAGTGTAGTAGTAATAGCAGTAGTGTAGTAGTAGTAGTAGTAATAGCAGTAGTTAGTAGTATAGTAGTAGTAATAGCAGTAGTAGTAGTAGTAATACAGTAGTAGTAGTAGTAATAGCAGTAGTGGTAGTAGTAATAGCAGTAGTGGTAGTAGTAGTAGTCAGTATGGTAGTAGTGTAGTAGTAATAGCGTATGTAGTATAGTAGTAGTAGTAATAGCAGTAGTAGTAGTAGTAATACAGTAGTAGTAGTAGTATAACAGTAGTATAGTAGTATAGCGTAGGGTAGTAGTAGTAGTAGTAATAGCAGTAGTAGTAGTAGTAGTAGTAGTAGTAATAGCAGTAGTAGTAGTAGTAATAACAGTAGTAGTAGTAGTAATAGCAGTAGTGGTAGTAGTAATAGCAGTAGTGGTAGTAGTAGTAGTAATAGCAGTAGTGGTAGTAGTAGTGGGTTTTTACTCCGCCTCCTCTTTCACCTCTTCCTTTTCCTATATAAGTTTTTTTCTTTCTTTCCTTTACTTCTGTAAAAAAATATTACCCTCCATAATCTGATATCCTCTTTATGATGATATGATATTCTGATGTTTTCTTTCACCTTTCTGCTCTCTTCTCTTTTGTCCCCTCTTTTCGCGGTGGCGTTACCCAGCGGCATATTCCCCTTTCCCCCTAACTTTAAGTGGGTATGTAGACTCCGGGTGAAGACGCCTGGCTGAAGCTCCGAAACTAACCATAGGATTTTCTCGAAAATATAATATCCTCATTGTGATTCCCACGAAAATTTTAATTCTGATAGATTAGGAAACCTAACTTAACCGTAACCTAACGTAACCTAACCTGACGTGTTCAAGAGTAAACGCGACATACTGTTCCAAAAAACGGGAATATGCGACCCGGCGTATAGCCACAGCCCCATCAAGGCCCGTCATTCTCACTCCCTGCTTCTCCTTTCCTTCTCCTGGCGTGGCGGTGGGGGTGTGGGGGTTGTGGTTGTGGTGGTGATGGTGGGGGCCGTGGCATTAAACTGTGCTGGGTGGTAGGCAGTTTTCTCTGAACCTATTATTACTACTGATACTGCTGCCACGACTACTACTACTACTACTACTACAACTACTGGACGTGTGGTAGTCTCAATGTTATTACGTACCATGTACCCCTCCATCTCCCTCTTTCCTGTTCATCTTATTGCCATGACAATAACTGATATCCTGTTACTCCTCCTACTGCTGTTGCGGCTTCTATACTCCTCCTATCACTACTACTACTACTACTACTACTACTTCTACTACTACTACTACTACTACTACTGGTTATGCTGCTTCTGCTCTACCACTACTATACTTCTACTACCACTACTACTACTATCTACTGCTACTATTGTTATTTATAACTGCTAATGCGTGCGTTTGTGCGACGAGTGAGGTTAGTATTAATACTACTACTACCAATACTACTATTATTGCCACTACTACTACTACTACTACTCCTACTTGCATTGCTACCTAGTACTATTGTTGTCACTTCCTCCTAATACGTACGTTTGTGCTACGAGGGAGGTTATTATCACTACTACTACTACTACTACTACTACTACTACTACTACTACTACTACTACTACTACTACTACTACTACTACTACTACTACTTTTACTGCTACTACTACTACTACTACTTCTACTATTTCTACTATATATGTGTGTGTCCTATGAGTAAGGTTTGTGGTCAGGCCTTGAAAGTGTCATTAATTCTAGAGAGGCACTGGAACAATGGTCTCCTCCTCCTCCTCCTTCATTTCCACAATCTCCATTTACTAAAGGTAGTAGTGAAACGATGTCTTAAATTTTCACGTAAGAGAGAGAGAGAGAGAGAGAGAGAGAGAGAGAGAGAGAGAGAGAGAGAGAGAGAGAGAGAGAGAGAGAGAGAGAGAGAGAGAGAGAGAGAGAGAGAGAGAGAGAGAGAGAGAGATTTTAAAGATAGGTGGGGATCAAACTAATGATTCAAGCAGAGAGAGAGAGAGGAGAGAGAGAGAGAGAGAGAGAGAGAGAGAGAGAGATTTACTTTTAGTGTTAACAAACTATATATATATATATATATATATATATATATATATATATATATATATATATATATATATATATATATATATATATATATATATATATATATATATATATATGAAATGTGGAAAAGAGAGAGAGAGAGGAGAGAGAGAGAGAGAGAGAGAGAGAGAGAGAGAGAGAGAGAGAGAGAGAGAGAGAGAGAGAGAGAGAGGAAACAAGGAAGAAGGATGAGTAGGAAGTAAAGGGGAAAGTGGGAAGGGAAAGGAAGGGAGAAGTGTTATTTGACCTTGTAGGGGTTTCGGGCAGGGTGGAGATGCCCCTGTTTGGGTGAAGGAAGAGTAGGGGAGGGAGATGGGAGGGAGGGAGGGAGATGGGAGGGAGGGAGGGATGATTGAGGGGAGAATGGGAGTGTTTGGAGAGGGAGAGTGGGAAACTCAAATAGGGCAAGGGAGGTATGGGAGTGGTCCTAAGAGGGGAGAGAAGGGTGGTTGTTTTGAGAGAGAGAGAGAGAGAGAGAGAGAGAGAGAGAGAGAGAGAGAGAGAGAGAGAGAGAGAGAGAGAGAGAGACCTCCCTTTGACTTTTTTCTTCAGAAGCAAGACAATAATATATTTTTCCCCCAAGTGTTATTAATTGACAAGTGTACTACGTAAATAAAGACTTCTTGGTAGGAAAGTTCTCTATGTTGACTATGACGTGTTTATGTTATAGGTGGCAACTGTCAGTAAAGGTTACTTGTTTAAAGCCGAGGAGTAGCAAGTGCGATGCTTCACTGAGTTTGGTCCCTGCTGCCTCTCTCCTTAGGCTTGTTACGCGACTGATGTGCATTGTTCAGTGTATATTTGCCGTGTGCTTTATTTTGCACACCTCTTTCACTCGTTGATCTTCAATGATTACTAAAAGTGCCAGTGTTATTTTAGATCTACACAAAATAAATTGGTCTGTTTTAATGGTAAAGTACGATTAGTATTTCGTATATTATATAATTCTTCACTCACTTTTAGTATAGATTATTCATATCACTTAAATAATATCAATTAACATGCCGGGTATAGATATCGACGCCTGCTTAGTCGTATGGAAAAATTAAATAAAAGAACCCGTGACAAATTGAAATGCCATCTTAACGACTCCTGCTCCCTTTCCCCCCAAACATATACTCATGCTTTCTTGTATAGTTGACTACTTTCATCATCACACATAAAATGATGCCTTATGGTATGTCTATGAGTATTTATACCTAACAACTCGTATCATCACACAGGAAATGATACCTTATACTATCTTTAAAATGTAACAACTTCTATTGTCATTTATGAACAAAATATAAATGAAGCCAAATTTTTATCTCTAGGGGGAAGAGGAGCTATAGCCATTATTATATTTTATAATTAGTATATTACATATACTATTATTATATATTATTCTGTAATCATATAGTCAATAAAAAATGGGGGGGATACGCTGGGGGGCGCGTCGCCTCTCCCACCCTACGACGCCACTCCCGGGGGTCACCACACGCGAGTCCCCATGCAGGCTCCCTTCCCATACCAAGCAACTCTCGACAGGAAACATCAACTTGCCCCAGCCACGAGCCTTGTGGGCGCTGCCTTGGCCTCCTCCACGCCGGATCGTTTCTTACAGATACAATCCGATGGGAAGGATCGGTTTCAGTGTAGCGTGTCACATGCCCATATAGCCGAAGTTGGCGCTGATGGACAATCCAGGTAATAGGCCTCGATTCAGTCTCACGAATCGCTGATTTGACACGTAATCATCCCAGCGATACCCCATGATTCTGCGAAGACACTTGTTACCAAAGGCATCGATTCGTCTCTTCAAGTCGCTATTTAGTTTCCATGTCTCACAACCATAGAGTAAGACAGGGATCACAAGCGACTTGAAGATCCGGATCTTTGTCCTGCACAGGTATCGACAACGCTAAATACTCGTGCTGAGCAAGTCCATAACACCGTGGGCTATGCCAATTCGCCGTAAGACTTCTTGACGTGACCCACCATCATTATGGACTGCGCTACCAAGGTATGTAAAACTTTCCAAGATCTCAATGTCCTCGCCGCACGCATGAACAGACTGTACTGTTTCATCTAGTAAGTCTCCAAACACCTGGACCTTGGTCTTGAGCCAGGAGACCTCAAGTCTCAAAGGCCTTGCTTCCTCGTGCATCGCCTTGAGAGCCATCACCAGGACCTCCAGCGACTCAGCAAAGATTACTGCATCATCGGCAAAAAAGAAGATCAGTGATCTTGGTGTTGCCGAGGGATAATCTACAATCACTTTGATCTACAACTTCGCCCAATATCCAGTCCATACAAGTGTTGAAAAGTGATGGGGCAAGGACGCACCCTTGCCTCACTCCTGTATTCACAGGAAAGAAACTGGATACACCTCCCAAACACTTCACAGCACTCTCAGTCCCAGAGTACAGGCCAGTCATCAATCATATATCAATACATGATATATAAATATATTACCTATTATACTATGATTATAGCCATTTTACTCAGCCGACTCTCCATTACTACTGTCTCCAAAAAACGCATAAATGATCTCACCCCTCCCGCGGCCTCGTCGCACAAGACTTACACTCATCCTTATTCTGTCCACCTTACTAATTCTACAGTTAACCAGTATCTTCACCCTTTCATTCCTTTCATTGGTAAACTCTGAAACTCTTCATGATTATATTTTTCCACCTTCCTACGACTTGAACTCTTTTAATTAATTAAGAGAGGAGTGTCAAGACACATCCCAAATCAAATTGGTCAAACACGCTTTTTGCGTCGTTTATTTCTTTACTGTGACTGGCAATAAACGGGCTTTTTGTCAGATCTTTTTTCTGCCGTAGTTTAGTTCACTATGATATTAAGAAAAAAAGAAGAGTATAAGTTATAACAAAATGTCAAGTAAATCAACATGTTTTGGTATCAGTAGCTTCTTAGTACTATGGGTGAATGGACTGTTGGTGTCATGACTGGCTGGACCTCCTTACCGCACGTCAGGAAGACAGGATGGAGGTTAGCACGTGTCTGACAGCGAAGGGTTGCACCACACTTGAGCATATTATCTAAAACCTTAAAAGTTTTTTCTGTTTCCATTACCCACGAGAGACACTGAATAACCGCATTTGGAACAATTTGCCTCAAGCTGGAAACTTTATTCATCTTGAAACAATTACTTCTGACTTGTGCTGAGTGGAATAGTTTTGTTCTTCCTCTATCAGTTTTACTTTCTCATGTTCATGTACGTAAGTAGATTTTGTTAATATGAAAGAATGACCGGTTAATTTTAGCATCATTAACTAAATTTCAGGTTAAGATACACAACATTATAATATATGTAAGCTTTTTCGTCTGTAAAATTTTCTTTTAACTCCTTGTACAATAGGTTCGAGGAAGTGGTCAATTTGTGGATCTGGTAAAACGCCCACGATAATATAAATTCATGCCAAATATTTCTCCCATTTTTGGTTAGACATTTTATTCGGTTTTGTTGATATTTCCCTCTGCCACGGAAGTCTCAAGATTTTTTTTGTGTGTGTGTTTCATAAGAATGGTCGTTGGTATTACAAAACTATTTCTGAGCACCGGTATAGACGTGAACTATGATAGTGTGAAGTGGCCAGTGGTAGTGTGGGTGGTGATCGTGATGTTATAGACAGAACCACACGGACACACCTCAAGTCACAGAAATCAACCAAATACACTACATGTCATTTCACTACAACGAAGCCTAATAGAGTACCATAGATAACACTAACTTCGCCAGGACAACGTTTATTTTTTTTATTTACAGACGTCTGGTGGCGTTAATACTTACATTTCTACATTCATGATTTCAGGAAAGTTAGAAGGGGCTATCTGGAGAGTCTGTGTCATTTTGTGTTTTCATCTGTGTCATAGTATGGCTATACATGAACAAATTACAAAAAATAAACCGAGTGGCGACGTTGGTAACGGAGCTACACTAAGGTCGCCATCTAGTGTTTATGTTTAGAGTGTCCTCCCGCCGTCGTCGTCGCGCGGAAAAAAAACGAGTATGGAAATTTGAAATCGTATATACTTGCAGATAAAAAGCATAAAACAACACTGAAACAGGGTAGATTATACAGTCATGATATAAACCACTGTGTGTCATCTTCAGTGGCACATAAAAATCAGTAGTGACGCTATAATTCGTAATATATGGCGGCTGGCGACATTATTGCAGCTGGCGACTAAAGTGTTATCTACGGTAGGCTATGAATCGTACGGGAAGTAATCAAGTGGTTTCAGCTAATCGTCAAAACGTCCTGTTAATTACCGAAATTGAGGACACACCACGAGTAACAGAAACTTACACATTTCACCACACCATCCCATTTCATTGTAACGTATAGTCAGCTTTTTCTACTACTGTATTGTGTCTCGCGCGGGAAGTGGTCAAGTGGTTACAGCAGATTGGCAGGCCAAGGTTTATTGCTGGAGAAAGGATGAAAGCTGCATCAACTCGCGTGACGGGTTGATGACAGAGGTGGCAGCGAAAGACTAGATAAATAACGGAGAGCCGGATGCATGCAACACTGGTGTAATAACAGGTGGAGCGCAGAGGAAATATTAAACTTACGACGGTGTGTGGCGATGTTTGTGCGAAGGGTTGTGTTGGGATGAAGAGGGGATGAGTCAAAATTAGGCTGTTTTGGGCTGCAGTGTTCGGGCTGCCTTGGTATGAGTTGGAAATTTTCCTATTTACAGAATCATGTAGTTAATCATTTGTTTTTTTTCCATTTCTACATCTATTTGTTTATTTCTCGGAATACAGTGGTCTTAGTCTATTGCCCATAACAAAACAAGCCAAATGAGTCTTAATAATTTTGGTGGTATACTAATTAACCAAAAAAAACACGTAATGAGGGTTGTAACGAATCGCGGATCAATTTTGAAACGACGCGATAAGAGCAAAAGTCATACAAAGATATAATAAGTCGTTGAGAGGATTTTTTTCTGGAGTCATCATCATAATTGCGAATCTTTACAAGTGTACCATGGCATACACCACTATAGCTAAACATTCTTGTATTACTGAGAATAACAGAAACATTTCCCAGTGAGTGGAAGAAGAGTTCACCGACCTGGCCCAGACTCGTTGAAATTCACGCTCCATTAGGCTTGGCCAGTCAGGGTAGCCAGTGGGTCCCTTGTGTCGTTCGTAACAATGGACGATCAATTCCACCCAACTCTCAGGGCAACACGGGAATGCCAAGTCACAAGTCATCACCGTCGTCATCATCTGTTTCCATGAAGTGAGCAAGAATGACGAGTAAACAGGAAACCACAGGCAGCAGATGTCCACTCTTAGGCCAGCCCGGACGGAACCATCACAAGAATCCACAACATCCACAAGGCCCCTTCCCTCCCGTCTAACCCCCCCCCCCCCCTCGTAAGGGTTGCTGAGCCATCCCACCATCCCTCAGAGACACCATGACGAGGTTTACCCATTACTGAGCTCATGTTCGGTATGGGTCGCCACGCACCTCACACACTCCTGAACACACTCTAAGGAGCCGATCAGTCCTCCCCTCTCTCCCCCCTCAACGCTCCCCATCACAAATCGGGGCACAAAAAGATGGATGGGAGTGAACAAGATCCCCCAGACCTAATGTCACTCTTAGAGGAGGTCACACAAACAGAGACAGAAATGGCCAAAGGGGAACAGACAAGACCAACCCTCAAGGTAATAAGAACAGTCCACCTTGTTACATCCTGGACTCTGGACCCACGACTTTGAGGTGCCGCAAGGGAAGAAAAAATGAAGTAAAAGATTATACTCAGCTTTATCCTTCCTGTGATTTTTTATATAGATCTTCAGTCCACTTCAGTCCACTACCTCTTATCATGAATATACGATATGACAAATATTTTTCTTTTTCTTTTTGGTTAATTCTTTTTCTTCTTTGTAGTAGTCCATCAAATCCGATCCTCAAAAAATCATTAACGTATTATCGTGTGGGATTAACAGTTTCCTTAGTAGTTTAATCAAGCATCACAAACTAATGAATCATATTATTTGTGGCTACGTATATAGATAGCATCTCTCCATAGAATCAAAATTGGTCCTCGTACAGGAGCTTCATCACCATGTTAGAAGTACAAAGAGTTTCATTTAGTAATCAAATCGGTGGCCGCGAAATAGGGTCGATCACCTCTTGTTGCGTCACCCCGCCAGCCCTCCCGTAATGCAAACAGCCTCACCCTAACCCTAAGGCCTGAGCCAACACGGAATTATCAATGAGGTTTATGAAGATGTGGAAAAACAATATGACGATGTTGATGGTTGGGAGAGAGAGAGAGAGAGAGAGAGAGAGAGAGAGAGAGAGAGAGAGAGAGAGAGAGAGAGAGAGAGAGAGAGAGAGAGAGCAGCCATAAGTGGCGTTTTACTGTAGCCTTGAACAGTGTAAAGTGGTGGTGATAGTTTTGGGAGCAAGGGATTGACTGACCATTCTCTCTCTCTCTCTCTCTCTCTCTCTCTCTCTCTCTCTCTCTCTCTCTCTCTCTCTCTCTCTCACCCTTCTACATACCACTTACCTCTCAACCACCCGTCAACTTTTCCTCTCTGGTTACCCCCTCCTCTTCCTCTTCCTGCTCCTCTTCCTCTTCCTGTTCCTTTTCCTCCTCCAGACGCCGGAAGTCCGTCCAGTCGTCCAAATTATAGAGTCCGAATTGGCAGTAATTTCCTCCACATTTTTGTCCTCACTTCATTCTCTTCTGTTATTTGGTTGTTTGTTGATGTGTGTATGTGTGTGTATCCGTTTGTGTGTGTGTATGTGTGTGTGTGTGTGTGTGTGTGTGTGTGTGTGTGTGTGTGTGTGTGTGTGTGTGTGTGTGTGTGTGTGTTTCTCGCTTTTCAAATCTCTCGCATTCCTTTCTTATTCCTCCCCTCCTCTACTATACCTGCCCTCCCTGTCGTTCTTCTCCCTCCCTCGTTCAGAAGATCCGTCACACAAAATACAGATTATAGGCATCCCTCCCGTCCCTCCATCTCCTCCTCCCTCCTTTTCTCCCTCCCATTACACCGCCTACCCTCTTTGCCTTCACCCTTCCTTCCCTTCATTTCTCTCTTTCTGACGTCACTACCTCCACTTAAAAGCTATAGGGGGTTAAAGGGTTAGAGAGAGAGAGAGAGAAAGAGAGAGAGAGAGAGAGAGAGAGAGAGAGAGAGAGAGAGAGAGAGAGAGAGAGAGAGAGAGAGAGAGAGAGAGAGAGAGAGAGAGAGAGAGAGAGAGAGAGAGAGAGAGAGAGAGAGATTACATTTTTTCTGCCACTCTAACACCGTGACCTTTTTTTCAATATAGTACTGAGATTTTCGTAGTAGTAGTAATAGTAGTGGTGGTGGTGGTGGTGGCTGCAACAGTTACAGCATGAGCAGCTGCAACAACAAAAATATGTACATAGTGAAAACTAGTAGTGGTAGAAGGAACAAGAATGTAGAAGGTTTATTTTTATGGATGTTTTTTTTCGCATGTGTGCCTATAGCGCCTGTAGGCAGTGACCCCCAGGGCTAGGATGGTAGGCCCTGGAGGTTCACTCGAGGACTGTGATGGTTGGGCCTCACCTAAGGATTTTTATAGTGACGCCTGTGGTTAGGGGCTCATGCAGCCTCCCTGTGTCCTCCCTGTAGCCACTCGACGGTTGCAGAATGATCCTAAGTGGATATTCGGCCTCATCGGCGATCGAACTGAGCATCTAGAAAAGTATAGTTGGGTCAATGATTCACAACATGGGTTCACCAAGGGTAGATCATGTCTCACTAATTTATTGAGTTTTAATAGGAAAGTTTATGAAGCAGCAGATAATGAAGAGGACTATGCTATATTATATCTGGACTTTAGTAAGGCATTCGACAAGGTACCACACGAGAGACTTTTAAATAAGGTTAAGGGAAATAAAATAAATGGGAAGGTTCTTTGTTGGATTAGATCTTGGCTAAGTGATAGGCAACAAAGGGTTACGATGAATGGTTCTAAATCTGAATAGGGGCAGGTAACACGTGGGGTGCCACAAGGGTTTGTTTTGTGTCCATTACTATTTTTTTCTATATCAACGACTTAGATAGTGGGATTAGCAGTGATATCAGCAAGTTTGCTGGTGATACTAAGGTAGGTAGGATTATTATATCACAGTCTGATGTAAACATATTGCAAGGAGACTTAGATAAATTAAATAAGTGGGTAGTCAGGTGGCAGTTGGAATTTAATATTGATAAGTGTAGCGTAAAGAAAATTGGTAGAAAAAATCCTGGTAATAGGCCATACGCAATGTATCGCTGAAAAGACCAGAAGGTGAGAAAGATCTGGGAGTGCGGGTAAAGTCAGACCTCCGTCCTAGGAATCACTGTATTGAGGCTAGAACTCGAGCTAATAGGGTGTTAGGATTCATTACCATACCAGGAGTGTTAAAAGTAGAAGTGCTGAGGTTATTTTAAAGTTTTATTTGCCTCAGGTCAGACCTCACCTAGACTGCATGTTTGACATGCGGTACAGTTTTGGTCTCCGCACTACAGGATGGATATAGCCTTGTTAGATAGAATCAATGCAGAGAAGGATGAACAAAATGATACAGGGGATGCGTAACTTTAGTTATGAGTTGAGGCTATTAAATTTACACTCACTCAAGAGGCGTTGAGTAAGGGGCGATCTGATAGAAGTTATTAAGTGGTTAAAGGGATACAATAAACTTTACTTAAACGCTACTTTTGTTATTGTTTACTGTTGTTAATTATGTTGCAGGTGTAAAGTAATGCTATCAAAATCCAGTTTAGAATTCTGCTCTCTTGACCCTCTTTTAATTGTGAAGCGCACCCCCCCCCCACCCCCTCTCTCTCTCTCTCTCTCTCTCTCTCCTCTCTCTCTCTCTCTCTCTCTCTCTCTCTCTCTCTCTCTCTCTCTCTCTCTCTCTCTCTCTCTCTCTCTCCAGCTCTCGATGTCAATAAGGAATAGGTGACTGCCGATGCGCACTTGTTTTATTCATTTGAGTGGCTCTTGTTATTCTCTGGTTCATCCGCGCGTCTATCCTACTCTTGTAAACGTCATATTTTTCCATTTATAGTATTTCATCTCAGTTATTATTTATATTATCAATATTATGAATATTTTCCTCATTTTTTACAATTTTTTTCTAATAAACATTATTAGCATAAGATTCAATGTTATTATTATCAGTAATACTGTTGGTCTATGCATCACAGTGTTCTTTGATCAATCATTGAGAGAGAGAGAGAGAGAGAGAGAGAGAGAGAGAGAGAGAGAGAGAGAGAGAGAGAGAGAGAGAGAGAGAGAGAGAGAGAGAGAGAGAGAGAGAGAGAGAGAGAGAGAGAGAGAGAGAGAGAGAGAGAGAGAGAGAGAGAGAGAGAGAGAGAGAGAGAGAGAGAGAGAGAAAAAAAAAGGACAAAAGAGAGGTAGTAATGTGAAGTTGATAAAGAGGAAAAGAGTTGAAATGCAAGAAAAAGAAGGATGGAGAAACTGAGAAAAAGAAGAGGAAGTACGTAACGAGGAGAGGGGGAAGGGTGGAGGAGGAGGAGAAGTGGAGGGATGGAGAGAGGGGAGGGTACTTGGCACTTAAGTGATGACAGTAGCAGTGAAAGAAGACTTCCGGCCCAATGCTGCACGTGTGCATGTGTGTGTGTGTGTGTGCTCTGTGTGTGTATTCATCTAGTTGTATTCATCTAGTTGTATTCATCTAGTTGTATTTTACAGGGCCTGAGCAACGCTCGTATGGCCCCGTCTCCATATCAACATTTATTTTATCATTCATCCTTAGTGCTTAGTGTTGGCCGAAGCCATGACCCCGGGAGGCGGGTCACAAACCCCCGGCCAACACCCGGTACCCATTCACTGCTGGGTGGACAGGGGCTCGGGCTTTAAGAAGACCGCCCGTCTGTCTTCGCTCCGCCCGGGGATCGAACCCGGGATTTCTCGGTTGTGAGCCGAGCGTGCTATCCCTTACACTACAGAGTTCCCACACGGAGGGTGTATGTGTGTGTGTGTGCTTCTGTGTGTGTGTGTGTGTGTGTGTGTTTCTGTGTGTGAAGTATGTGTGTGTGTGTGTGTGTGTGTTTCTGTGTATGTGTGTGTGTATCTGTGTGTGAAGTGTGTGTGTGTGTGTGGTGTGTGTGTGTGTGTGTGTGTGTGTGTGTGTGTGTGTGTGTGTGTGTGTGTGTGTGTTTCTGTGTATTTTTTATGTGTGTGTGTGTGTGTTTTCTGTGTGTGTTTCTGTGTGTGTGTGTGTGTGTGTTTCTGTGTGTGTATGTGTTTCTGTGTGTGTGTATGTGTTTCTGTGTGTTTCTGTGTGTGTGTGTTTTTCTGTGTGTGTGTATGTGTTTCTGTGTGTGTTTCTGTGTGTGTGTGTGTGTGTGTGTGTGTGTGTGTGTGTGTGTGTGTGTGTGTGTGTGTGTGTGTGTGTGTGTGTGTGTGTGTGTGTGTGTGTGTGTGTTACATTTTCCCCTCGTATGTCCTTTCATTTTCCTCCTCCTCCTCCTCCTGCCCCCATTGCTCCCCTCCCCCGAGGCTTGTCATGTTACAGCTGAACTTAATTTCCTGTTCCGTTTTTTTCATGAAGTCCTATGATATTCATGATAATAGTGATAGTGAGTGCTGATAATGAGAATTATGATAAATGATACTGATAAACATACACCATAATATATTCTTTGACTCTCTCTCTCTCTCTCTCTCTCTCTCTCTCTCTCTCTCTCCTCCTCTCTCCTCTCTCTCTCTCTCTCTCTTTCTCAGATCTCTCCTTCACCCTCTCGTCTCCCTCTTCTTCCTCTTCATTACGCAAGTGTGCTTTCCGTTTGCTTGAGAGAGAGAGAGAGAGAGAGAGAGAGAGAGAGAGAGAGAGAGAGAGAGAGAGAGAGAGAGAGAGAGAGAGAGAGAGAGAGAAGAGAAGAGAGAGAGAGAGAAAAAAATTCATGGCATTTGCAGGCATACAGACTGAAAACACATACGAGTACAAACGAGAACGAATGAAATAATGAACACAGACTATTCTCTCTCTCTCTCTCTCTCTCTCTCTCTCTCTCTCTCTCTCTCTCTCTCTCTCTCTCTCTCTCTCTCTCGCGGCAATGCAATCCGACCTAACCTGTACGCTAAAACCAGCACGCGTTACGGTCCAATGCCTGCCTAACATCCTCGTCTGTGTTCTGTGTAACCCTGCCTCCCCCTCTGTCTCTCCGCGGCCTCTACATGTTCTCTGCTTCTAAACATTAATATAATAATAAAAGCTACAAGTCTGTCTAATTCACTCATTGTTATAATTGTATATATATATATATATATATATATATATATATATATATATATATATATATATATATATATATATATATTATATATATATATATTTTTTTTTTTTTTTTTTTTTCCCTATTATTTCTTATATCTGGTAACTGTGTATGGGTCTAGTTTTAATTTGCTGTAATAGTGTATTATATAAATTAATTCATCTTTGTTTAGATGCGTGTATACATTTAATTATTCCGGTCCCGAGGTCAAGTCCCGCTAGGAACAACTATTTCTTCCATCGTCGAGTGGCCGAAGACCCACATGCTGCATGAACCTCACCTTTCGACTGCGCCTGCACGTGCGGCGGAGGGCACCGGGTGGCAGCATGCGCCTCAGGTCAAACGATCACAGGTGTCACTATGATAATCCAGCCTGCGCCACCACCTACTACCTCCATGATCACAGCCCTCCAGAAAGTGCAGGGCCAACCAGCTGAGCCCTCATGGAAAAAGAAGAATAGCCTATAGAGGCGCTATAGGTTCCAACGTAAAACACACACACACACACACACACACACACACACACACACACACACACACACACACACACACACACACACACACACACACACACACACACACACACACACACATACACACACACACACAAACACACACACACACAAACACACACACACACAAACACACACACACACACACACACACACACACACACACACACACACACACACACACACACACACACACACACCGCCTGTGTGATCAAGTGGATCAAAGCGCCAGGCCATTCTGTGATTGTGCGTTGGATCCCCGGTCCCGCTCCCGCTCGCTCCAGGGGATTTAGAACATAAGAACATAAGAAAATAAGGAAGCTACAAGAGGCCGCGAGGCCTACACGTGGTAGTTCCTGTTTCAGATTTTTCACTGACAAAATTAATGTGGGCGTAATTAATGTTGGTAGAGATAATCCTGGTAATAGGTACATAATATGTAATGTATCACTGAAAAGATCAGAAGGCGAGAAAGATTTGGGTGTGCGGGTAAGCTCAGACCCAAATTTTCCCAGGAATCAATGCATTGAGGCTACAAATCGATCTAATAGGGTTTTAGGATTCATTGACAGGGGCGTTGAGAGTAGAAGTGCTGAGGTTATTCTAAAGTTTTATTTGTCTCTAGTCAGACCTAACATAGACTATGCGGTACAGTTTTGGTCTCCGTCTTACAGGATGGATATAGCCTTGTTAGAATCAGTGCAGAGAAGGATGATTAAAATGATACATGGGATGCGTAACTTTAGTTATGAGAGGTTCCAACGTGAATTGGAGCTATTGAAGACCTGGACCAATGAAGCTATTAAATTTACCCTCACTCGAGAGGCGATCTGATAAAGGGCGATCTGATAGAAGTTTTTAAGTGGTTAAAGGGATACAATAAAGGCGATGTAGGAAAAGTTCTTACGGCTAGTAATCAGGGTAGAACAAGAAGTAACGGATTAAAACTGGAAAAACGTAAATTTAAAAAAGAAATAGGGAGAAACTGTGTCACAGATAGGGTGGTAAATGATTGGAATGGACTCAGTCATCAGGTAGTAAGTACGGAGTCAATAGGGAGTTTTAAAAGGAGGCTGGACAATTTCATGGATGGGGATGAAAGGTGGATGAAAGGTAGGTATTATTAAGTAACAGGAACTACCACGTATAGGTCTCACGGCCTCTTGTAGCTTCCTTATGTTCTTATTACCTCCGCCAACGAAGTTGGAGGGGTTATGTTTTCACCCCGATCTGTCTGTCTGTCTGTCTGTCTGTCTGTCTGTCTGTCTGTCTGTCTGTTTGTTAGTGTACAGGATTTTTCGAAAAGTTACAAATAGATTTGGACCAAACTCGGTATACCAAATCTATTTGGTATAAGGAAGAACTGATTTAATTTTGGATGAAATCTATTGACAACTGTTGCCATGGCAACCAATTGATGAAATATTCGGTCGGAGGTATGCTCTCATACTGACTGCATATATATATATATATATATATATATATATATACATATACGTATATATATATACGTATATTTGATTAAATATTCGGGCGGAGGTATGCGCTCTACTGAGTGCCCCCCCCGCCCCCCCCTAGTGTTCTTATGTTTTCTTTAGAGATGGAGATTAGGTGTGCATGTGTGTTTGTTTGTGTGTTTGTCAGTCTTGTGCGTGCAGGCAGGGAGGAAGAGAGGGTCAAGAAGTTATAAATGAGGGAGGGAAAACAGGGAGAGAAGCCGTAGAAGAGGAGGAAGAGGAGGGGAGAGGAAAAAAAGAAGGGGAAGAAGGCAGAAAAGGGACGAGAGAGGACAGGCAGAAAGATACAAAATGGGGAGGAGGGAGAGAGTGGGAGGAATAAGTATTTAATTGAACAGGTAGAGGATGGAGGGAGAAGGAAGAGATGCAGAGAAAGAAGTGATACAAGATTTAAGAAGAAGGAATAAGAGATGGTAAGCGATAGAAAGGAAGAAGAAAGAAAAAGGGAGAAAGGGATGATGAAACAAGAAATAATGGCATAGTAAAGATTGACATAATGTTAATGTGATAACAATGATGATGATGCTGGAAGAATACTTTGAAAAGGAAGGACAGAAGAGAGGGAGTGCTGATGGCATTTTGGGAGATGGGGAAGAGAGGGAAGAGAGGAGGAGGAGGAAGTGAGAGGGAAGTGACGAGTTTGGAGGTATGTGAGAGGTAATGCAAGAGTGGTCACATTACAGGAAGGGGGGGAAGAGGGGGAGGGAAGGACTAGTTGGGAGGTGCACCCCCCCACCCACCACAAAACACAAACACACACACACACACACACACACACACACACACACACACACACACACACACACACACACACACACACACACACACACACACACACACACACACACACAGAAAGTTCTAAGTCGTTTATTTGTCTGTCTATTCATTTATTGTCTATCTTTTTTTTACACCTATGCGGAGTCTGCGGTGTAAGGAATATATTATGTAGTCTCTCGTCTCGGTCTGTTGTGACTTTTTTTATATATGTTGGTTGTATGGTGGATTTTTATCACTGTTGTGTAACGTATTGAAACTTTTATCCCGGTTAGATTTAGAAGAGAGAGAGAGAGAGAGAGAGAGAGAGAGAGAGAGAGAGAGAGAGAGAGAGAGAGAGATAGAGAGAGGAGAGAGAGAGAGAAGAGAGAGAGAGAGAGGAGAGAGAGAGAGAGAGAGAGAGAGAGAGAGAGAGAGAGAGAGAGAGTGTGCAGGGTACATCTGGTCATTATGGAAAGTTAAGAGATTAACTTTATTTTTGATAATACTTATGAACAATGATAATGATAGTAATGGTAATAACAATAATGGTAATGATAATGGTAAAGTTTAATAATTTTCTTCATCAAAATCATCTTCTTTTTCTTCGTTTTCGTGTTTTTCTCCTCCTCCTCCTCCCATTTTCTTGATCTTCTCCCAGCGTTGTCATCATATCTTTCGTATTTTTTGTATTATGGGAAAACCTTAATTATCTATTCGAACCTTCACATGTACTTTCATTAACATTTATTGATTCATTCATTTCATTCATACACTTTTCATTACTTTCACGACCATTGGCTAAGTCGCAACCAATACTTCGTCTGAAACATGATGGCGTCCTGCTGGCGTTCGTCACCTCGTTCAGGCGTAAAGGTGTTAATTAGTGGCGCACCTGCGTTAATGAAGGCAGTACACGTGCGTTAATTAAGGTGTAGAGGTGTAGGCAGGTAAGTGGTGCCAGAACAGCGTGGAAACTTCTTGCCTAGCATTACTGACCTCGCTTTTATGAGGTATTCTAAAATAGTATAATAAATGTTTAGTGTTGTAACGAAGTCATTGAACTTCTCATAGGTTAATATTATGTGATGCAGGAACCTAGTTAATGGAATCACATTAATATTTGTTTTGTACTTCTAAGAAAGTGTTACTCCTCGTTCATTCTTCACTAACTTCTCCTGAAAGTTAGTGGAGGAAAAATAGATTGAAGTAAAAAATGAGCTACCACATTATAAACAAAGTAATTGAAAAACTGAATACTAGAAACAGAATCATAATGGAGTAGTTATTAATATGGTTCTCTTATTATTGTACCGATATTGTTGACATAAAGAATAATTTATATCAAGTTTTTAAGGATCTGAAACGAACATAAAATATAAAATAATGCTGAAAGAATG
>JACEEZ010002594.1:0-22500 GCA_016584305.1 Chionoecetes opilio | reverse complement strand
GCAGAGCTCGGCCTATGTATGTGGACCTATATACAACAGCGGTGGCTGAGCCTGCTGTTTATATATA
The DNA here is from genome assembly GCA_016584305.1 of Chionoecetes opilio. Classification (NCBI taxonomy): domain Eukaryota; kingdom Metazoa; phylum Arthropoda; class Malacostraca; order Decapoda; family Majidae; genus Chionoecetes; species Chionoecetes opilio. The sequence continues at coordinate 22,433 of JACEEZ010002594.1, read as the reverse complement.
ATGTGGGGTAGCACAGGTATACATATAGTACGTATACTTTCTATGTACAGCGGTGTCTATATTGCCCACATGTATATATTATATTTTTATTTGCTTTAGTACTTAAGTTCATTCCCTCTTGTCTGTATATTATGTTGTTGTTGTTATTTTTCCTGTATGCCTTCGGGTGAGAATGAAATTATTATTATTATTATTAAACATTTGCCTCAAAGACCTTCCTTGGAATTGAAATTCGTGGGTATATAATAGTTTATAATGATTTCTCTCTCTCTCTCTCTCTCTCTCTCTCTCTCTCTCCTCTCCTCTCTCTCCTCCTCTCTCTCTCTCTCTCTCTCTCTCCTCTCTCTCTCCTTCTCCTCTCTCTCTCTCTCTCTCTCCTCTCTCTCTCTCTCTCTCTCCTCTCTCTCTCTCTCTCTCTCTCTCTCTCCTCTCTCTCTCTCTCTCTCTCTCTCTCTCTCTCTCTCTCTCTCTCTCTCTTCCTCCTCTCTCTAATATATATATAATATAATAAAACCGCGGAAAGTGTCTGGAGCAGGGCCCCGTGAAGCGTAATGACAAAGCTCTTGCTACATCCCGCGCTCAGCAGCCTATAGGTTTGTGTAACGGTCATATCGCATGCCAGGCAGCTCAGTATGACTATAAGTAGCTGCCTAGCCAATAGCCAGTTTACCCGGTAGTGCTGCCCCAGCATGGTTGGGGGAGTATGTTCTTGTCTCACCTCTGCCACCTCCTTGACTGACTTCGTTCTTGCCGTTATTTTGCCTCCCAAACCTCAGACAAGCAATCAGGATGGTAAATAAGAGGTTTACTAGAGAGGAGAAGGCGCGTATTCTCGCCTTACGTGAGGAAAAGGTGTCCATGAAGGAAATTAGTGCAAGGATGGGCCGAACTGAAGCAGCCTTTTTTGCCTTGATCAAGCAAGCGAGTGGCCTACCTGCAGGCGTAATACCAGCCACCTCTCAACTTTTAGGCCGCCCATGCAAGACTACAAAAGCCACAGACTTGATTGAAGGAAATTGAAATTGAAGGAAAATGTACTAGTGCGTTTGTTACTCCCTTAAAATATGGTTGACCACATGTCAACGGGCCCTGCTCCAGACACTTTCCGCGGTTACTGTAACGTTTTTTTAATGTTACTGCTCATATACGGTCTGTCACTTCTGATTAGGATATCCTGATATGATATATGGGAGTCGGTTCTATGGGAAGATGCAACGTTTGTTTTTCGCCTGTTGGAATGTACTACTACTACTACTACTAAACTGCTGCTATTACTACTATTACTGCTGCTGCTGTTTTTACTACTACTACTACTACTACTACTACTACTACTACTACTACTACTACTACTACTACTACTACTACTACTACTAACTATTTCTACCGTATGTTTCATTCAATTTATGTTAGCTAAATAAATAGTCCCTTTTGTAGTGGTGGTGATTTAGGTTGAGATTGTAAAGTATTCACATAGTTCTGATGCGTGTGATGGTAGTTGTTATGGTGATGGTAGTGGTTGTGGTTAGAGTGGTGGTGGGTGTGGTTATAGTGGTAGCGAAGATGGTGAAGGAAATTGTGGTGGTGGTCGTGGTGATGGCAAGAGTGTGATGGTAGTGATAGTGGTTATACTGGTGGTGGTGGTGGTGGTTGGTGCAGACGTGAGAGGAGTGAGGAGAAATTAAAGTATCATGGCAGCGGTGGCCTTTGATTTACTTACAGCGACCACAACTACCTTTAACAACAACAGTAACAACCCAACCACTACTACTACTACTAACTACTACTACTACTACTACTACTACTACTACTACTACTACTACTACTACTACTACTACTATGCCCCCCTAATCTGTGCATCAAAAACTCGTCGAAGGAAGACCTCCAAACTTTTGCATCGGTGGTCAATAGTTGTTCTTTTTGTTCTTTCACATTATTATCTTATTTTCTTGTTCATAATTCTGTGCCTCTAAAAACTGTCCTGGTGTGACGGTATAGAAGATTCACCGTTACGGTTGGTCCTCCGCATGTGCAGAACTCGGTGCATTTATTATTATTATTTTTTTTACATTACAAAGGACTGGCCAAGGGCACAACAAAAAGAGGTAACACAAAGCCCGCTTGGTTGCCAGTCCCTATAAAGAAAACAGTAAGAAAATAAAGAAATGGGGTTGAGCTAATTTAGTTTAGGAGGTGTCTTGTCACTCCTCTCTTGAAAAGATTTAAGTCGTAGGAAAGTGGAAAAATATAAACAGGAAGAGTTCCAGAGTTTACCAGTGAAAGGGATGAAAGAGTAAAGATACTGATTAACTCATGCATTAGGAAGATGAACAGAATAGGGATGATAATGAGTAGAAAGTCTTGTGCAGCGAGGCCGCGGGAGGGGGGGAGGCATGCAGTTAGCAAGTTCAGAAGAGCAGTGAGCATGAAAATAGCGGTAGAAGATAGCACGAGAAGCAACATTGCGGCGGTGATTTAATGATTGAAGACTGTCAGTCAGAGGAGGAGAGTTGATGAGATGAAAAACTTTTGACTCAACCCTGTTTAGGAGAGCTGCATGACACCCCCCCCCCCCCCCCCCCCCCCCCCAACATGTGAGGTATACTCCATACATGGGCGGATAAGGCCCCTGTACAAAGCAAGCATCTGGGAGGGAGAAAAAATGGACGCAGACGCCACAGGACACCTAACTTCTTAGAAGCTGTTTTAGCAGGAGATGATATGTGAGATTTCTAGTTCAGATTTTTAGTAAAGGACAGTCAAAGAATGTTCATTGTAGAAGGAGATAGTTGGATGTCATTGAAGAAGAGGGGATAGTTATCAGGTAGGTTTTGTCGAGTAGATGGTGAAGAAATAGTAGTAGGTGAAGAAATAGGGTTTTTGAGGCATCGAACAAAACAAGGTTTGCTTTGCTCCAATCAGAAATTATAGAAAGATCAGAAGTTAGGCGCTTGGTGGCATCTCTCCGTGAATCACTTAGTTCCTGCTGAGTTGGACGTCTAATAAACGACGTTGAAATATGCAGGGTAGAATCATCAGTGTAGGAGTGGATAGGGCTTTGAGTTAGGCTTAGAAGATTATTAATGAATATTAGAAAGAGAGTGGGTGATAGGACAGAACCCTGAGGAGCACCACTATTGATAGACTTAAGAGAAGAACAATGTCCGTCTCAGTAGCTGCAATAGAACGGTTTGAAAGAAAACTTAAGATGAAGGTACAGAGAGAAGGATAGAAACCGAATGAGGGTAGTTTGGAAATTACATATTTGTGTCAGACTCTATCAAAAGCTTTTGATATATCAAGGGCAACAGCAAAAGTTTCACAGAAACTCGTAAAGGAGGATGACCAAGATTCAGTTAGGAAAGCTCAAAGACTAAGAGCAGTCTTTGGAAAGCTAGAAGATCGCCAGTAGATCGTGCTTTACGGTAACCGTACTGACGATTTGATAGAAGATTGTGATCAGATACATGCTTAAGAATCTTCTCATTCAGTATAGATTCAAAAACTTTAGAAAGGTAGGAAGTCAAAGTTATAGAACGTTAGTTTGAAGGATTAGAACGGTCACCCTTCTTAGAAACAGGTTAGATGTGAGCAAACTTCCAGTAAAAGGAAGATGGAAGTAGATAGACACAGACGGAAAAGTTTGACCAGGAAGGTTGCAAGCACAGAAGCATAGTTTTTGAGAACAATAGGAGTGACTCCGTCAGGACCGTAAGCCTTCCGAGGATATAGGCCAGAAAGGGCAAATAAAACATCATTACGAAGGATCTTAATAACAGGCATAATATAGTCAGAGGGTGGAGGAGAAGGAGGAACAAGCCCTTCATCAACCAGAGTGGAATTTTCAGCAAAGATTTGAGCGAAAAATTCTGCTTTAGATATAAATGAGACAGTTGTGGAGCCATCTGGGTGAAGCATAGGAGGGAAAGATGAAGAAGAAAAATTGTTAGAGATGTTAGAAGATGCCAGAAGTTACGAGGGGAATTTGATTCAGAATTTTTTTGACATTTTCTATGAATGAAAGAGTTTCTGGTAAGTAAAGTAAAGATTTGGCATGATTACGGGCAGAAATATAAAGGGCATGAGTTTCAGGAGATGGATGGTTACGGTACCGTATGTGAGCCACCTCTCTATCTCGGACAGTATGAGAACAAGCAGAGTTAAACCAAGGTTGACGGGATTTAGGGTTAAATAAAGTGTGTGGAATGTACGCCTCCATGCCAGAGACAATGACCTCAGTTATGCGCTCTGCACAAAGAGATCGGTCTCTGACATGGAAGCAGTAATCATTCCATGGAAAATCAGACTAGTACTGCCTTAGGTCCTCCCACTTAGCTGAGTTGAAATGCCAGAAGCACCTCCGCTTAGGTGGGTCCCGAGGCGGTACTGGAGCGATAGGACAGGTTACAGAAATAAGATTGGGATCGATAACCTAACGGAGAGAATAGTTTCACAGAGTAAGCAGAAGGGTTAGTAGTTAGAAAAAGATCAAGAATGTTGAGCGTGTCACCAAGGCGGTCAGGAATATGGGTAGGGTGCTGCACCAGCTGCTCTAGGTCTTGGAATATAGAAAAGCTGTAGGCTTGTTCACCAGGTTGGTCAGTGAAAGAAGATGATAGGCCAATGCTGGTGGTGAACATTGAAATCGCCAAGAATGGAAATTTCTGCAAAAGGAAAATGAGATGAGATGTGCTCCCCTTTTGATATTAAATAGTCGAAGAATTTTACATATTCCGAGGAGTTAGGTGAGAGATATACAGAACAGATAAATGTAGTAAGAGAGTGACATTGAAGTCGAAGCCAGATGGTAGAAAATTCAGAAAATTCAAGACCGTGGGCACGAGAACAAGTGATGTCGTTGCGCACATATACGCAACAGCCAGGTTTGGATTGAAAATAAGAATAGAGACAGTAAGAGGAGACAGAAAAGGGACTGCTGTCATTGCTCACAGACAACTGGGTTTCGGTGAGGAAAAGAAGATGAGGTTTAGAGGAGGAGCGATGATGTTCCACAGATTGAAAGTTAGATATAAGCCCGCGAAGTTTAAGGAGAGAAAGTTGGAGGAAGTATCAAGACACCTCGAGTCGTCACCGTTAAGTCGGTCCGACCTGGGGATATTTATGGCCCCAGTTAGGGACTCCGCGGCAGGGTTGTTTGTGGCCATTTTTGAAAATTTTGAGTGAAGAGAGTGTAGGGATGTAAGTGCATGTAGTGTAGTGTGAGTAGTAAGAGGAGATGTCTTTAGAGTGCAGGCTGCAGCTTCTCTCCTGTGTACCTGAGACACTAAGGGATATGGACAGAGAGGACACGGGAAATTTCAATGATAAGTCTGCAGCACCCCTTCCACCCCCGTAAGTACCTCTCCGGGAGTATTTCACTATGGCGGCAGGTGTCTGACTTCCTACTCCCTCCAAATGGCATGTTATTAAGCCCCGTTCACATAAGAACATAAGAACATAAGAAAATAAGGAAGCTACAAGAGGCCGCGAGGCCTACACGTGGTAGTTCCTGTCACCTAACACTACCTACATCCACCTTTCATCCCCATCCATGAACTTATCCAGCTCCCCTTTAAAGCTCCCTAATGACTCCGCACTAACTACCTGTCTACTGAGACCATTCCACTCATTCACCACCCTATTTGTGAACCAGTTTTTCCCTATTTCCTTTCTAAATCTACGCTTTTCCAGCTTGAATCCGTTACTTCTTGTTCTACCCTGGTTAAAAGCCGTAAGAACTTTTCCTACCTCTCCTTTATTAAATCCCTTTATCCACTTAAAAACTTCTATCAGATCGCCCCTTACTCTGCGTCTCTCGAGTGAGTGTAATTTTAATAACTTCAATCTCCTCTCATAACTAAAGTTACGCATCCCTTGTATCATTTTGGTCATCCTTCTCTGCACTTTTTCTAACAACACTATATCCATCCTGTAATATGGAGACCAAAACTGAACTGCATAGTCTAGGTGAGGCCTGACTAGAGCCAGATAAAGCTTTAGAATAACTTCCGCACTTCTACTTTTAACACTTCTGGTAATGAATCCTAATACTCTATTAGCTCTATTTCTGGCCTCAATACATTGTTTCCTAGGTCGGAGGTCTGGGCTCACCCTCACTCCAAGATCTTTTTCACCTTCTGATCTTTTCAGCGATACATTGCTTATGGTGTATCTATTACCAGGGTTTTTTCTACCACATCACATCTTCACGACTCTCGACGGCGACCAGTCATGACTTGCTGAATAATGCTGTCGTCGGCACCGGTCGTCATGTGGGTTGGCGTCAGGCCCAGAGCGTCGTCGTCGGGTCGTGGGAGTCGTGAAGGGGTGCAAGGGAGGGTCCCGACTGTGTGGTGCATGCTCTATACACTCTTGGCGGATCTACGACTCAAAAATGTAACGGAAAAAGTCGGATCCGTGCTGGGATTCATCGCTGAAGGGTTCGAGCCTGGCGCCGACCAGTCGGAGCCGTGCTGCGACTAATCGTCATTAACTTTCCGTTATTTCTTAGTCTGGGATAGACGGGGACGGTCGGCGACCCTTATTGGTGACTGTTGCCGACAGCTTGGCGACTGTTGCCGACTCAGGTCGGGGTCATGAGCCGACTTCTGATCAAGAGCCGGTTGCCTCATTTTGCCAGTCGGGAACAGAGTCGCAGCCTGTTACCGCCGGTCGGGGACTAATTTGCCGACTGGCGGCAACTGGCTGCGACTCTGTTCCCGACATTATGGGATAGACAGAGGAAAACGACGGCAAATGTCGTCTCCAGTCGGTGAATGGCGTCTCTGATGACGCAGCACGACGGCGAAGGTTGCCAACACAACTTTATTTTAACGGTTTCTTCGGCGTTCGAGTCGGCGACTTTTTTTTTTTTTCTTTTTTTTTACATCACAAAGGACTGACCAAGGGCACAACAAAAATGGGTAACACAAAACCCGCTTAGTTGCCAGTCCCTATAAAGAAGACAGTAAGAGAATAAAATAAATAAGAGGGGTGAGCCAATTTAGTTCGGGACTTGCCCCAACTCTAGTCGAAGCACGGCTGCAACCGTCCGACGTTAGTCTGCAGCACGGAAAACGGGAGGAGCGGAGGATTCGTGGTGAAGGCAGGGCAGTGCTGCGACCCACTATAAATAGTTAAAATAGGGCAGTATCTTTAGTGCAGTATCTATAGTGCTATACTACTTCCGCAGTATCTTTAGTGCCTTGGCGATTGTTATCACCATGTCGTAGTTATTCTGTTCATTAATAACGTCTGGAGGCACATAAGTATTTGTGGCCTAGTCAAGGTGGGCAAGTGTGTGGACAATAGTGTGACCGACATCGGTGGTGTGGTTCACTACACAAGCGAGGGTTGAAAAGTGGTGTAGGGGATGGGTCAGAGCGCTGCCCACATCTTCAACCACTCTGCGTCAGCCTCAGCACGGCTAGGAATAGTTGCAGCAAGACGGCAACCGTGGGTTTGCGTCGTGCTGCAACTGTCGGCAAATGTCATCGCATGACCCCAACATCGAAGCCAGATGGTAGAAAATTCTGAAGATTCAAGACCGTGTACCTACCACTACAAAAACTTCATCAGAATGACGTCGACAGATTTTGAGAGTATCATCAGATTGGTAGCACCTATAGTTATGAAAGAGGACACGCACATGACAATTACAGTTCATGAGAAGGTTGCACTTACACTCTTTAGCAACAAGAGACTCATACTCACATGATCTATAACTTTTGCTCATTTAGCTTCTTTCGTTGCATGCATTTGATACTGTGCAAGCACGTGGCTCATTCTACTTCACTTATTATTGTGATTGGATCTCTGCATTCTCCTCCACTTCTTGTATTGTGGTTTGGTATTACTTTTGCTCTCGTTTGTTGTTTCTTTTTACACGCACGTGGCGCTCTGTGCTAGTAATTGGTTCATTTTCAATTTCATTAATTTTCATTGTAATTTTATCTCTTTTGTGCCCACTTCTTACTTGAGTGGCTAGTATATCTACTTACTGATGTTATTCTCATAAGAATATTCCAGATCCTCGGAAGGCTTACGGTCCTGACGGAGTCCCTCCTATTGTTCTCAAAAACTGTGCTTCTGTGCTTGCACCCTGCCTGGTCAAACTTTTCCGTCTTTGTCTATCTATTTCCACCTTTCCGTCTTGCTGGAAGTTTGCTCACATTCAACCTGTTCCTAAGAAGGGTGACCGTTTTAATCCTTCAAACTTTCGTCCTATAGCTTTGACTTCCTGCCTATCTAAAGCTTTTGAATCTATACTTAATAAAAAGATTCTTAAGCATCTATCTGCTCACAATCTTCTATCTGATCGTCAGTACGGTTTTCCGTAAAGGGCGATATACTGGCGATCTTCTAGCTTTCCTAACTGAATCTTGGTCATCTTCCTTTACGGGTTTCGGTGAAACTTTTGCGGTTGCCCTTCACATATCAAAAGCTTTTGATAGAGCCTGGCACAAATCTTTAATTTCCAAACTACCCTCATTCGGTTTCTATTCTCCTCTCTGCACCTTCTTCTTAAGTATCTTTTCTAACCGTTCTATTGCAGCTACTGTAGGCGGTCATTGTTCTTCTCCTAAGTCTATCAATAGTGGTGTTCCTAAAGGTTCTGTCCTATCACCCACTCTCTTTCTATTATTCATTAATGATCTTCTAAGTATAACTCAATGACCTATCCACTCCTACGTTGATGATTCTACCCTGCATTTTTCAACGTCATTCATTAGACGTCCATCTCAACAGAAACTAAGTGATTCAAGGAGAGATGCCACCGAGCGCCTAACTTCTGATTCTTCTATAATTTCTGATTGGGGCAAAGCAAACCTTGTTTTGTTCAATGCCTCAAAAACCCAATTTCTTCACCTATCAACTCGACATAACCCTCCAGACAAGTATCCCCTCTTCTTCAACGACACTCAACTGTCTCCCTCTTTTACAACGAGCATTATAAGACTATCCTTTACTAAAAATTAACTAGGAATATCACATCTCATCTCTTGCTAAAACAGCTTCTAAGAAGTTAGGTGTCCTGTGGCGTCTGCGTCCATTTTTTCTCCCTCCCAGTTGCTTGCTCTGTACAAGTCTTGCCTTATCCGCCCATGTATGGAGTATGCCTCTCATTTTTGGGGGGATCCACTCATACAGCTCTCCTAAACAGGGTTGAGTCAAAAGATTTTCGTCTCTTCAACTCCCCTCCTCTGACTGACTGTCTTCAATCTTTAAATCACCGCCACAATGTTGCTTTTCTTCCTATTTTCTACCGTTATTTTCATGCTCACTGCTCTTCTAAACTTGCTAACTGCATGCCTCCCCCCCTCCCGCGGCGGCGCTGCACAAGACTTTCTACTCATTCTCATCCCTATTATGTCCATCTTCCTAATGCAAGAGTTAACCAGTATCTTTACTCTTTCATCGCCTTCACTGGTAAACTCTGGAACTCTCTTTCTGTTTTGATTTTTCCACCTCTCTACGACTTAAATCTTTTCAAGAGAGGAGTAACAAGACACCTCCCGAACTAAATTGGCCCACCCCCCCTTTTTATATTCTCTTACCGTCTTCTTTATAGGGACTGGCAACTAAACGGGCTTTTTGTTAATTCTTTTTGTTTTGCCCTTGGCTTTGTGATGTAAAAAAAAATAATAATAAGTATCATCTTTTTTGCCCGCTTCTTACTTGTGTGACTAGTATATCTACTTACTGATGTTCTTCTCATCTTTTCCGCTTTTCCTGCATTTGTTGCATGCGTGGCTCATATGTTTTCCAATTACTAATGTTGTTTCTGTTACAATATTTCCGCCGACTTTCTGCTTACTTGAATGTTTGGCTGGTCCTTTGGTCATCCTACTTCACTTATCTTTGTGATTGGATCGCTTTACTGCCCTCTTTCTCCTTGTGTGGTTCGTTCTCTTTCACTAACTTTGTGATTCTGTCTATGTTTTGCTCCGCTTATTCCTCTTATTCCAGTGGTTGCTTGCAGTATTTCCATATATTTGTATTATGTGAGCATGTTTAATCCCTTTTTGTGTTACAACTCAATTATTTGTTTTCAAAGGCACCTTGTTTTCTTTTGCCCTCTTTACTTTTTACAGTTTTGTGAGGATGCAGTTTATTGGTGACCTGTCTATGTATGCCTTGTATGACCTATGTATGACCCTTGCCATTGAAGAGGGTCGATGGAACAGAAGGGGCAGAGGAAGACTGCCCATCGAGGAACGGTTGTGTGAGTGCAGTGAAGTGCAAACGGAAAAACATGTATTTGAGCAATGTCCCTTATCACAACAATTACGCGATTTTTATCAAATTTCAACTTTGGAAAATCTAATGAATGAAAGAAATTATTATGACGCGATTTGTTCTGCTGTGCATGAAATTATATTGCTATTTCAAGGCTGAAAGCAACGTTTCTCTTATTCTGGTATGAATTGTCTCCATGGTGTAACTCATTTTGTTCCTCTTTTTTTCGATTTTAACTTTTTCGATTTTTAATTTTTCGATGTTTTAGCAAAATGTTCTTTTTATATTGGTTTTCTTAATTTTGATGTTATATTTGTGCCACGTTTTTTGCATCATTAAGTTATTGAGTAATAGTTTTATTATTATTACCTAGTTTTCTGTTTTCACGCAGGTTATAGATGATTTTAAGATTTTACAGTTTTTTTCTTGTACTTTGTGTTTATTTTTTAACTTGTAATTTGTGAGAATTTAATTTTATGTTATGTAGCTTAAATGTGATGTTATTTTCAAATTTTTGTTTTTAGTAGAGTTGCTGAATTTTTAGGTTGAGCTGACAGGAAATGACATATTTATTACATGGAAGTATATATATATTTTTTTTTTTTATGTAAAAAAATACTAAGGCGCCACATCGTTTCCATTAACATTTTTAAGACCCTTGATACTTTTGTTGATTACTGATTAGAGTAAATTTCTGGTCCATGAGTAATTTTCGGTATATTATGTAATTTCTTTGTATGCATTTTTGTGGACAATAAAATATCTATATCTATCAATCAATCAATCATTGGGGGCATACGCCGGGGGGCGCGTCGCCTCGCCCACCCTACGACGCCACTCCCGGGGGTCACCACGCGCGAGTTCCCATGCAGGCTCCTTTCCCATACCAAGCAGCTCTCGACAAGAAACATCAACTTGCCCCAGCCACGAGCCTTGTGGGCGCCCCCTTGGCCTCCTCCACGCCGGATTGTCTCTTATAGATACAACCCGATGGGAAGGATCGGTTTCAGGGTAGCGTGCCACATGCCCATATAGCCGAAGTTGGCGCTGACGGAATATGCAGGTAATAGGCCTCGATTCAGTCTCACGGTGCAATCGCTGATTTGACACGTAATCATCCCAGCGATACCCCATGATTCTGCGAATACACTTATTACCAAAGGCATTGATTCGTCTCTTCAAGTCACTATTTAGTGTCCATGTCTCACAACCATAGAGTAAGACAGGGATCACAAGCGATTTGAAGATCCGGATCTTTGTCCTCCTGCACAGGTACCGACAACGCCAAATACTCCGCTGAGCGAGTCCATAACACCGTGGGCTATGCCAATCCGCCGTAAGACTTCTTGACGTGACCCGCCGTCATTATGGACTGCGCTACCAAGGTATGTAAAACTTTCCAAGATCTCAATGTCCTCGCCACACGCATGAACAGACTGTACTGCTTCATCTAGTAAGTCTCCAAACACCTGGACCTTGGTCTTGAGCCAGGAGACCTCAAGTCCAAAGGCTTTGCCTCCTCGTGCAGCGCCTCGAGAGCCATCACCAGGACCTCCAGCGACTCAGCAAAGATTACTGCATCATCGGCAAAAACAAGATCAGTGATCTTGGTGTTGCCGACGGATGCTCCACAATCACTTTGATCTACAACCTTGTCCAATACCCAGTCCATACAAGCGTTGAAAAGTGATGGGGCAAGGACGCACCCTTGCCTCACTCCTGTATTCACAGGAAAGAAGCCGGATACACCTGCCCCACACTTCACAGCACTCTCAGTCCCAGAATACAGACCAGTTATCAAATCAATCATATCTATCTATGCTACCTGGTAATTATTATAAACTTTGCATACTCATTATAGACGAGATTGATGACGACAGAGTTGTTGCTCACAAGGCAACTGCTTGTACGATGGTTTTAAGGAAGCAACGTATGTACATAAAAAATCCTCATAAATTGAGTATATATGAAGTTTTATGACTCATGCACTGAATAGGGCAAGTATACAATTGATTGATTTAATGCCTAAAAAGGTGAATGTGCCAGACATCAGAGGTCATATGGCACGGCAAGTATACAAACGAAATTAGGCCATAGAACAAACCCAGGCGCTTGTGGTGATTTTGTTATGTGGTGATGTGCCATGAGTGGTGAGTGCTCCATTATGTCTTTGTATGACCGTGAGGGCACGGATCTCTTTCTCATGGAGGGGAGGAATGTATCGATGGTTAGTGGTAACTCTTTGTAGGGTATCTGGCAACCTGACCCTTGCCTGTGTCTGGGCCAGGTCAGACCGCTGCCCTCTACCAGTACTACCAGTAGGTCCAGTACCACTCTCTCACTTCTAGGGGATCGCTCGCACTGCCCAGACGGCAGACACGTCCCATCGCATCTGTGCGGCGACCCATACAAGGTGTACAGCTTCATGTAAAATATATAGACTCACTTATTCTATGTGTATAGTATCCATTCCCTGCATCAACACAACTACTGTGAAGGCTACACCGCCAGGCACGCCCATAGGGCGTGATTGACGAACCACATGTGCTCCTGGCCCGCTCGCTACCACGTGCTACCTACCCTGGCAGCCCTGATATCTACCTGGGGGGACATCCAAAGACGCTTAACGCCACTGTTGCTAGCTTAACAACTGTCATCGGCTGTTTTGGGATCCAAAGACGAGATTGATGACGTCAGAGTTGTTGCTCACAAGGCAACTGCTTGTGCGATGGTTTTAAGGAAGCAACGTACATAAAAATCTTCATAAATTCAGTATATATGAAGTTTTATGACTCATGCACTGAATAGGGCAAGTATACAAACGAAATTAGGCCATAGAACAAACCCAGGCGCTTGTGGTGATTTTGTTATGTGGTGATGTGCCATGATATGACTGGTGAGTGCGGCATCTCGATCCGGGTAGCGATGCCAGACAGCACCACACATGGCTCCGGCAGACAACACCTGCACGTATGTGGTGTGCACTTTTCCTTAAATCCCGAGCCCCTGTCCACCCAGCAGTGAATGGGTACCGAGTGTTAGCCGGGGGTTTGTGACCTGCCTCCCGGGGTGGTGGCTTTGGCCAACACTAGACCTAAGAAGCGATACTAAGCGAAAGAGGTCACAAGAAGAAGAAGACCTCGGCCTAATATAAAAGAATAATGGAATAGAATAGAAGGAAGTACAAGACACCGACGTGTTACCCTCGTGTATGAGGAGGTGGAAGCAAGTGCTGAAGTGACAGAGGTTACACAGGGAAAGAAGGAATGATGGAATAGCTGGAAAATACAAGGAATTGAACACAGTTGCGTGTGTGGAGGTGGGAACAGGTGTTGACGAAGCGATGGAGGTGACACAGGGAAAGAAGGAATGATAGAATGACTTACTTTTTGAGAATTAAGTACGGACAGCTGATTTTGGTGTGGACGATATAGTTGTAAACAAATCTGAAAACGTGGAAGCCTTGTGATTGGCTGAAAAGTTTGAGAAATACAATTGTGATAAGCTGGCGAGGCTGTGACTTCATTGTAGTCGCTCAGCCACTCAGCTATGAGCAACCACGTACCACTACTGCCATGTCTCGGCTTTGGATATCAGTTAACACCGGGATGCAGAAATAAAGGTATGTTATTAAGCTAGCACCATTGGTCTTAAACTCTCTTTGGATCTCTGCCCAGGTGCCTCCTCCAGCACCTTCATGGACGAATCCTTTTTTTTTTTTTTTTTTTACATTTAAGCCTATAGCGCCTGTAAGCAGTGACCTCCAGGGCTCGGATGGTAGGCCCTGGAGCAGTGATTCTCAAACTGTGCGCCGCGGCGTACTTGTGCGCCGTGGGAATCCCCTAGGTGCGCCGCGTAATTTTTCATAGATATGGGCATTTTGCGCTTTGAGGTCGCAGTTTTTGTTTTTTATATTGAAGATGGAAAATCGTAAATGAATGAGTTAATATGTAACTAGGCAGGTAGATGCAAGGTCCTTTTAATAATATTATAAGTACTTTGGGTAGATGGATAAAGTAAGAAATAGAGAATAAATAAATAAGTTTTTATGTTTTAAAAAAATACTTCCCGCTTCCCCACAAACGTGTTGAAGGGAGTACTGTACACGAAACTGCACCACGACCCTTAGCCTGCTGGTTTTGCTAAAGTTACCAACTTACTAGTTTTATCACGCTTTCATGTGAATTGTTTTTTAAACGGCATATAAAAGGAAAAAGGGTATGGAATAGAAACTGATGCATACGTATATCAGTAGGCTTTGTGCAAGTTTGACTGTGACGTGATTTACGTGAACCCCGATCGATAAATACATGTATAATTGGCAACACACGTATAGCCCAAAATCAATTTAGGCGTTTTTACCCCAACCCACCCAAATTGCAATAGAAACAAAAAAATATTTTTATGAAACCTGTTGATCCCCAGAACAAATATATGAAATTATACTCAATTCTAATGAGTGGATCAATTATTTTTTCATCAGAAGGGTGAAGCCCATCAGGTGGGCTGACCAGTGGAAGAGGGATGACAGAGACACAGCGCTCAGTCTGGGTCATGGCTAGCCTGTCTGTGCAGAGGTGAACAACGCCCCCCAAACACCTCACTGAAGTGATGTATGTGACAAGTGAAAAACACAAGGATCTATCAAGTCTAGACAGAAGAAATGATGTAGCTGATACCCAGAAAAATGCTTGCGTTTCTTCATGAAGGGATCCCTTTCAAGAAAAACGATACTCTTCACAACATTTTCACTGGTATAGTTTGCCAAAACAGCGGTCAATGTTGATGACGCAAAAACCGTGGGAGAAAGGGTCTTGGGGCAGATGAGTGGTAACGTGTGCTTGAATACATCATCAAAAGAACAGTCAAGCCATAACTATGGACTCAGAGACTGCAATGACAAACACCAGACGGAGACATCATATAACCCTCAGTTACTCTTCCCAGGGGACTTGTGATCGCTGGCACTAAATTAGGGGACTTATCCAAGCACTCGTTTGTGAGTTATGCGCATATCCCCTTCTTTGTTCGAGACTAAATATGCCTTGCTCTCCGCCAATAACCAGCGTTAGCCTCAGCAATCAAATCCTTGGCACCTGCCGATACTTATCCAACCATCCGATATACAATACGTACTAGATGGCGGGCCCTATTGCAGCGCATACCGTGGCAGTCAGGTGAACAGTACAATAATATTCTTGACCGCTCCCTGAAATATGTTAGTAGAAACTACGGGCATGCTATCGTCGTGTTTGATGGCTATCGTCAAGGTCCCTCAACGAAAGACTGTGCTCATCAGAAAAGGGGTGAGCGACCATCAGTGAAGGTATCTTTTTCTGAAACCATGACGCTTACTGTCAAGAAGGAAGAGTTTCTTCGGAACAAGAATAACAAGCAAAAATTTCATAGACATCCTTGGTAAGAAACTGGAAGAATCCCCATTGTGAAGTGCTTCATGCGAGTGGAGATGCGGACCTACTCATAGCAACAACTGCAGTTCGTAGTTCTTCAAAATCCAACACGGGTTCTTGTTGGCGAAGACACTGACTTTTTGATACTACTGTGCTATTATTTCAGCAAGAATAGTGGCGCACAGTCTCTACTTAATGTCGGAGCCGAAAAGGGTTCATTAAATCCAAGACAATACTTGGACTTTGGCAAAGTCAGAGAGGGCTCTGGTGAGACTGTGTGTGAAAACATTCTCTTCATCCATGCATACCTGGGATGCGACACGACATCAAGGGTCTTTGGGATCGGAAAAAGGCAATGGACTCAAACTGTTCAAGGACAATGATATGTTCCGGCAAGCGGCCCTAATTTTCGGCAATGAATACTCAACACAGGATGAGACATTGCTGCGGGAGACAGAGCAATGGTTTGTGTGTACGGAGGGAAACCATCAGACAATTTAAACGAATTGAGAGTAGTAAAATTTCATGCTAAGGTGACAAAAAACAGAACAGCATTGCACCCACGGGTACTTCCGCCAACGAGCTCAGCTTCCAAATATCACAGCCTACGGTATTCCATCAGGGTTCATGAGTGGAAAGGACACAACTCAATCCACTTGACTGGGGATGGAGTATCATGGACACCAGGATGATCCCTGTGCATTCTGACCTCGCTGCAGCACCAGAGTATTCCTAAAGCTTGTTAGATGTTCATGCAAGGGTGGCTGCAGTGGTAAACGTTGTGGTTGTCGGAAAAATTTGGGGTGCCTTGCACATTCGCATGTTGGACTTTTGCAGAGGTAGTTTGTTCAAATGCAGACGAATCAGTAGACGTTTTCGATGCTGCTGATGATGGTGACCATGGAAGAGATGAAGTGACGTGTTAAATATTGTGAACGGACCTAAGTTCATTGTGTACCCCATAGTTTTGGTAGTGTATCCCCAACATTCCCCTATATAATATAAGACCTTGTTTGTAATTGTAATTATCTATATATGTATATGCCTACTATCTAACTATATTTCTTGACTCACTATTAACTAATTAATTACTAGAAATTTACGAACTTTATTCAGCTCAAAGAATATTTTTTTCACACGAAATTCCCAGACTCACATCAGCTCAAATTTAATACCCGGTACACCTTAGGGTAATGTCAGTTTCCTGAAGAAGGGCTAGCAATACATTTTTGGTGAAAGGGGGTATATATAAATCAAGTTTTATTGCTGCATTTCACAGCTAAGGGGGGATCAGTAATAATGGGTTTAAATGATAAGCGTCACATTTTAAATATAAAATTTTAAACCCATTTTTTTGATGTGCAAAAAAATGATAGGCATAATTTTGTTCATTATTGCATGTGACAGTTGTCATTTGCCATAACCAGGGCCCCAACTGGTTAAATAAATAATTAAAAATTGTTTTGTTGTAAATTTTAAGAGTGATATTGTCGTTTTTTTATTTCCAATTATTGCGGTAGTCCGAAAAAGTAACCAAAACGCAAATGACCTGAAAACCATGTTTCCACTCCCAAAAAATTTAAGTATAATCTTGGGCAGATATTCAGTAGGCATCAAGGTTTCAGAAAATATAACTTCGTTTTCTATTGCAATTTGTGGGGGGGGTCCATTCATATTTTGACTGGACTAGTAGGCAGAGCGTTGGGTAGTCACCTCCCGTGGTCAGTGTAGCCGTGAGCCTCAGTAAGTATCGCTGTTGTGGTGTTAATGAGGTTTCCCAAGCTTACAAAATGGATAAGTACCCATTAAAAAGCGAAAGTTTTACTGAAGGCAATAGCGGTGAAGTCGCAGTTGACATGAATCAAAACGTAAATGTGTCGAAGGCAACCGAAAGCGAAGTAACAGTAATAAACTGTTGAAAGTGAGTCCTCTCGTCCAACCCTAGTGTGGAAAGTGAAGAAAGTGAAGTGACAGTTGAA
This sequence comes from Chionoecetes opilio, assembly GCA_016584305.1. NCBI lineage: Eukaryota > Metazoa > Arthropoda > Malacostraca > Decapoda > Majidae > Chionoecetes > Chionoecetes opilio. The sequence continues at coordinate 4,807 of JACEEZ010002594.1, read as the reverse complement.
AATGAGCATAGTCGTACAGGTCCGTGCTAGCAAAGTGAAGTGACCGAAGTCGTGCAGGTCCGAGCGGGCAAAGAGAAGTGACAGATGAAAGTGAGTTTTGTCATCCAGGCTGAGCGTGGTCAAAACGACGACAACGTGCCAGCAAAAGTACCGGGAGTAAGTCATTTCGCCTGTATAACAACAGCTATCTTGGACTTGGGTTTTACTTGCTGTGATGATGCAAATGGTCCAAAGCCAAAATTTTGTTGTTTACGGCATTGAAGCTATCAAATGAATCTATGACTCCTATGAAAATGAAGAGGGCATTTAACAACAAACATAAATCACCTCTCTCAGAAGGGCCCATAGATTACTTTAAAAGACTCTTGAAAGATAACAAACAACAAAGGCTTGGGGTTTGAGAAAAAAGGTGAAGGTGGCAGAAAGGCACAGAAAGCAAGCTATTTTAGTGGCAGAGCAACAGCAAAACAAGAAACTCCATTCAATGCAAAGTCAATTCCTTCAGCTTGCGTNTATAAAATATATAATATATATATATATATTATATATATTATATATATAATAGCTGCTGCGCCGCCGAAGTCCAAGATATAATCTAGTGCGCCGCCGTCCAGTGAAGTTTGAGAACCTCTGCGGGCCTGGAGGCTCATTTGAGGGCTGTGATGGTTGGCCCTCTCCCGTGGGGCGCAGGCAGGATTTTTATAGTGACGCCTGTAATTATAGAGGCTCATGCCGCCCCCTGTGTCCTCCGATGCACTCGCAGTCGAAGGTAGAGCTAATGAGCAGCATGTGGGTGTTCTTAGGCCACTCGACGGTTTTAAGTGGATTTATGGATCTCACTCGGGATCGAACTCGGGTCTTCGAGAACGCCACTCGGTTACGCTAACCCAGTGGTTCTTAACCTGGATTCGATCGAACCCCGAGGTTCGGTGAGCCAGTCTCAGGGGCTCGGCGGAGGCCCTCCGAAAAACATTGCAATTTTGCTATTGTTATAATTCCAGATTATTCACCAAAGTAAATTATACGCGAAATTAACGTAAATTTAAGCAGCGCCGTGGAGGGAGTCATGTGTGGGTGTGTATAAGTCGTGTGGTCGCCCGCCCATCTCACTTCCGAACAGTGATGTATACTTTATGGGGGGGGGGGGGGGCACGGGCTCTTTTGGGCCCATTGAATATCAAATTAGTGCAATATATCATATCCCTCCTGAGGCCTCAAAATGCCCCTAAAAATGCTTGATTTTCAACACAATTTCCTGACCCCTTTCTCAGACCCCCCAGCTGGTAGAGGCTCACTTTGCTCGCCCAACCCCGTTTTAAACAATCCTGGATTCACCTCTGTGCCCCCCCACCCCTTTCCGAGGACCTTTATATGCCACTGCTTCAGAGTCCTTCCTTCTTCCCTTCTTATTATCTAAATAAACGCTTGAATTTTGAGGCAATTTTTCTCTAATTTTTGCATCAATTAAATATAAATGTATTCTTATTGTTATTCAAATATTTCTTGAATTTTGAAATAATTCTTCTTTTAAAAAAAATTCTTCACATATTTGAGGGTTCGGCCAGTGTCGGAGGTTTTCGTTGGGGTTCGGTGCCTCTGAAAAGGTTAAGAACCACTGCGCGGCTAACCACTCTGCTACCGCCTCCCCTACTTACAGCCACGTCATAACTACAACACACCACAGATTTTCCATAGCAATGTAGGCGCCCTGCTTCGCTCTGCATACAAGCCTATATGAATTACAGTGAGGAGAGGTGTCTGAGGTCATTGTAAATAATAATTCGAATTATTCAATTCATTGATCCAATGTACTGTAGAATAGAAATTGATATATCATGAAGTTATTCCAGTATTTTCCCTGTTATCTATTTGTGTTTTGGTCAAAATCGTACAGATTGAATACCCCATTCGTAACAGTAACACCTACCACTACTATTACCACTCCAAATAATAACCAACGACAGCATTAATTATGTGTCCTTGAACGATGGTGGTTAAGTCGAGAGAAAATTCACATCTCTCCTCTCTCTCTCTCTCTCTCTCTTCCCCTTTCCCCTCTCTTCTCTCTCTCTCTCTCTCTCTTTTCTCTCTCTCTCGTTCGATCGCTCCTTTCCTGCTCAGTTTAATCTCCTCCTTCCATCCTTCCTTCATTCCTTCCTTTCTTCCTTCTCTCCTGTATTCTTCCTTCCCGCAAATTGCTGTTATTATTGGAAAACAATTTTCTATGTTTGCGAAGTGTGTGTGTGGTGTTGTGTGTGTGGGGTGTGTGTGTGTGTGTGTGTGTGTGTTGTGTGTGTGTGTGTGTGTGTGTGATTAACGTCTTTCTCTCTAAATTTAAGTTTGGAGAGGGAGGGGGGGGGGGGGGCAGGGCACTTTGGCACTATCTCTTTGACGCCTCTTCTTTGTCCATATCCGTCTGTCTGTTTGTCTGTCCGTTTATCTGTTTGTGTGTATGTTATGCCTCCGTTCTATTGTCTATTTCTTATTATCTGACTGTCTGTACCTCTATATGCCGGTGTGTGTGTGTGTGTGTGTGTGTGTGTGTGTGTGTGTGTGTGTATGTGTGTGTGTGTGTCATAGTCCATGTGTACGTACGTGTGTGTGTGTGCGCTTGTATTTATGTATGTATGTACATATACGTATATGTATATTTGTGTATGTTTATGTACATTTACACTCGTGTGTTTTGCGTCCTTGTATGTGTACACACTTGTTTTTGCCTGATGGATCGAGGAGGAGGAGAGAAGATGGAAGGGGGGAAGCGTGAGTGAGTAAGAGAGGGTAAGAGCAGTAGGAGTGGAACCATAGGGGTGAGGGGGGCTTGAGATGGTAGGGGGTGGTGGGGGTGAGGGGAAGGGCAAGGGGAGGGGGAGGAGGGGAGAGGGTAAAGTCTGCGTCACTTAATCAAACATAGCTTAACCAGGTGGTGGTGGTGGTGGTGGTGGTGAGAGATGGAATCCGCAATGGAATGGACTAGGAAGAAAAATAAAGGGAAAAATAACGGAGAGCTTTTAAAGTAGGAATAAGAACGATTGAATAACTGGAAGGAAGGAAGAACGAAGGAGGGACGGAAGGAGAAGAGGAAGAGAAGGAAGAAAAAAAAGTTTTAAGTGTTTTATGTGAGTGAGAGTGGTGAGCAGTGTGAGGAGAGAGTGGTGGGAGAGTTAGAGGAAGGTGGTTAGTGGTGATGGTAGTAGACAGTAGTAGTAGAATAGTGGTAGTAGTAGTAGTAGTAGATAGGAATGATGATGATGGCAGTAGCAGTTGTGGTAGATGTAGTAGGAGTTGTGGTGGTAGTTATAGTAGTAGTAGTAGCAGTAGTGGAATCAAGGACAGTACTAGTAGAAATGGTGGTGGTGGTGCTGTAATCTTTATCATTCATTATATATTTAGACTTTTTATGCGTATATGTCATGGATGTTAATGTGTGTGTGCGTGTGTTTAACAGTTACACACCAAACTTTTTTTTCCGATCGCTGCTATTGTTTTTGTTGTTGGTGGTGGAAGTGGTCATTGTGGTGATTGTGGTGGAGGTGGTGTTTTCGTTGATGTTTATGTTATTGTTGTCATTTGTGGTGGTGGTGACCTCTCCTCTATTTGCTTATTTTCAATGTCATAATCATCATCATCATCATCTTCCTTTTCTTCTTCTTCTACTACTACTTACTTACGTATGTATATGTTACGTATGTATTTTACCTGCCTATCTTTCTCTTTTTTTCTTTTTCTTCCTTATGATCCCTTGTTCAACTCTCCCTCAAAAATACTCGTATATGTAATAATTACAGAAAGTTTCAGCACTTCCATCACACTAACAACTCAGCAGCATGATAAACCAATTATATATTGCAAATTTATCATTATCATTATTAATGATAATAATTATTATAATCATTACTATTGTTATTATCATTATTATTACCTCCGCCAAGGAGGTCAATGTGATCGGTTAAGTTTGTTTGTTTGCTTGCATGCTTGTAGCAGGATAACACAAAAAAGTTACGAATGGATTTACACGAAAATTTTGCCAAAGGTAGGGCTTGATACAATTTATATACTTTAAATTTTTGGAGTCGATCCAGATCCAGATTTGGGATCTGGATCCAGGAATTCTTTTAAGGATATTCTGGGAGGCTTGACGTCTGCTGCCCTCAAGGTGGAGTTCAACACAACCGTCCCCTTAAGACGTTGGTCAAGGTTTTGTAAGCCGAGCTGGTAATAGTGAAAGATATACTAAGTAAAGGGTTTTGCGCAGTAAAAAAAAAATTATATATAATGAAAATTTATATTTAATCTATTTTATAACAAATGGAGTATTTTTCAACTTCTATAGAGGTATGCGATCTTGAACTGCTCTTGTGGTCTTGTTAAAGGTGACAAGTGTGAGCCATAAAGCTACTCTTGTTCATGAGTGAAATAACCTTGTGGAATTTTGTGTATCGCGGAAACATGACATTTGTACACGCAAAAGAAGAGCAATAATGATAATATTAGCAATAATAATAATAATAATAGTCTAATAATAATAATAATAATAATAATAATAATAATAATGATAATAATAATAATGATAATAATTACAATTATAATAGTAATAATGGTAATAATCTAATAAGAATAAGGATAATAATGATAATAGTAATCATAATAATGATAATAATGGTAATATCTATGATAATATGGAGATGACAAAGTAATAATAATGATATTGAAAATGACACCATTAAAACTATGATAGGGGGGGGGGGGGGTTTTTTTTTTTTTTTTGTGTGATATTGTGAGACGTGTGATCAAGAGGTTAAAAAAT
>JACEEZ010002593.1:0-10743 GCA_016584305.1 Chionoecetes opilio | reverse complement strand
GGTGGCAAAGAACGAACATGCGCGCTCCGCGTTTGCTACCAAAAGATGCCGGTATCAGCGTCAAATGATGCCTGATACACTTTTGCTACCAAAAGATGCCGGAAAAGTTCTTTTGTGACATGCCTTTACTTAACCCCTGTTTCGAATACTTGTACTTACTTACAGTATAAATGTATACTAATGCGATGCAAAATTTCCTCAGGAAGCCGATACCCAGCAAATACAAGACGGAGGCCTCCGGAGGCCTCCGTATGTCTTACCGGCGGCCCGACGGAAGTGTACACGTAGGGCCGCTGGGAATTTGCTCGAGGCTCACCGGCGGGCCCGCTCCCAGCGGCCCGCCATAGGCATATGACCATTTGCCGCTGTTATATTAACTGAGTGAGGAATATTTAGGGTTTACTTTCTAAGTATATTGCAGATAAAGTAATTTTTTTAAAAGGGTGTTGCACAGCCCATTAGCCGTTTAATAGACTAATGGCTGTTCAACACTTATAAAACATTACTATATCTGCAATATACTTAGAAAGTATAACCATAAATATCCCTATGTCGTTTCCATAATACGATGAAAGGAGATCATAATTGCTACGGACTTGTTTTTTTCATAGGTACAAAAACATTTTCGTTATTGGGTTTACATGCTGGTGTAGTACGTGGAACACTAAACAGCCATGTGAAGGATGTTGATTGGCGGCGAACAACATAACAACATCCACCCACTCCTGCGTTTTCCAAGTAACTGTTTTACTCACGAGTCACTGACACAAACGCTGCCGAGGAATTCCTAAAAAAAACGTGTCGTACTGCAATCATTTATATTATTCAGTCTATTTCGATATAATGTGGGAGCGAAACATGTTATAACTAATTTTCTCATTATGTTATCGACGGGTTTTAAGGGTGAAAATTTAGGCCCTTATGGGGGTTTTTAACCCTTTGTAGTGGCTATCGTACTCTGGCATTTTAGTGCATTGATAGCTGCGTAATGATTTTCAAATAATATTCTATTCTAAATCTGATATTATCCTGTTAAATTCTCCATCATCTACATATTCCTTATTAGGTGTACCGATGAGTATTGATATGTGTTGATAATATGTTGGAATTATTGAATAAGGAAAATATTAGCTTGTGTTATCCCGTAATCTTTGCTCGGATAATCAAAAGTTATTTCTATATGATACTAGCTCCCACATAAAACAACTGATAACCTTTTTCCAGTAAACTCCTTCCTATATACGTTTTCTCATCTTTATTTCTATGTATCTCTCGGGGTTCCTGATTAAGCTGGAAATATTTGAAATAAACTGCAATATGATGATTTCTATAAACTATTATAAAAACTTTTATAACAATTTTTAATAGCTTGAACAAGCCTAATAATAGTGATGGTACCGATATTAAGATACTATGTTATTACTGTGTTAATATATATAATATGAAATGAATTTTCCCACTAACAAATAGGTACCAGCGGCCTCCGGAGGATTGACGTCAAGTTGCCGTTTCTTGTCACTACTGATGTAATACCCACAGCAAGATAATCTATAACTGTTGTTTCAAAATGTTTACACATAGAAAAATTCAATTCTTGAAAATTCTTAGCTACATTAATTTTCAACATAGTAAATTTATCCCGTTTTAAATACACCAGCGGGCCTTCGGAGGCTGACGGGGGGAAATTTGGGCCCCCGGCGGCCGCCGTTCACCGTCTACAGCCTACGTCGGCCCGCCGGGGATGGTTAGCTGGGGAGTGATGGTTTGCTGTCTCAGTTCTCAGTGTTTCTTAATATCCATTGGTATTGTAATTTGTATTGTATTTTAATTTTTATAACAATAGTTTGTAAGTGATTTAAATACAGTGTATTATTTATATATTACTCAAATATAAAGAAGCAAATGTACCAATTAGATGTGGTTGCCTTTAAGCTAGTTCAATTGCAAAAAAAACACTGTTGACTAATTTTAAACTAAACAAAAAAAATGACCTTAATATACATTATTTGTTACAAATAATCACAATAAATGTGTTTTATAATCATAATCTAATCATAATCAAGCAATAATAGAAAAAATCTAATCATAATAAAAATACGTAAAGCGAAATAATCATATCAATCATAATCTAAAAAGGAAAAAACGAGAAATCATAATCTAATCATAATAAAAAAATTATTCCGGATGATAATCAAAATCAAATCATAATCTTTTTTATAATCATCCCCGTCTGCTCGTAGGTGAGTGTATTTTCCCTTTTCGTCCAATATTTTTGCTTTAGGGACCATTTTCCACAATAGTATTATAGCTACATTTGGATGTTTTGGTGATGGCGTCTTTGCATTGAGCTATATCAAGGCCTCTCACCTCATAAGTATTACAGCGTCGTGATTTTAATATCATTGTGCTCCCGCCGCACTGTTCAATATTTTATTTTTTTGGTGAATCAATAGAATTGAATTTGTTATTTGCACAATATCAGGTTATGTTTTGGTGATGGCGTCTTTTCATTGACCTATGTCGAGGACCTCTGACCCTCATATATTACACGTGAGACGTGCTTTAAAATTGGGGCTCCCGCCAGTAAATTAATTTTATTTCTTTGGTCAAACAGATGAAATTTAATGAGTTATAAGTTTTGTTACAATTAGAAGGTAGTAAAATTTAAAAGTCTTTCCCGCCCGTATTAGTGGGGCTTTTTTCCTCCAGACGACCGCCTCCATACCTCCAAATACCCCTTCAGATACCTCTAAAACGTAAATTTTAAAGTTGGGTAGAAAATATACCGCCTTCAACATCCCCATGCCCTAAATGACCACCCCCGGACCCCCTAATTAATATTACTAACCTAACCTCACTGTAACCTTACCAAATACCTCCTAGCAAAACCTAAGGGCGGAAAAGAGGTATTAGTTTACACTAGGACCGAAATTGCCTACACAATTTGAGTGTGGTTTCTGTTTACCTCATTGGATTCTAGGAAACTTTTCCTCTCAAATGAATTCCGTCACAAATCATTACTTTGAGAATGACAAATTTTTATAGGGAGGCGAGAGACAAGTGTTTTACGTGCTCTCTTTCCTCTTGTGACCTGCATCGCCTTTTTTCCTTACCGCGGACACTCTTTTCATGTAGATTTGCCTTTATTATGATGTTGAAGTTTGGGGATTAGGTTATGTTATGTTTGTGAGTAAAAAGGGGGGGTTTTGGTTAGTTTAATTTCATATCTCATATACACTCCGGTATTATTCTAAGGCGTTTTCTGCGGGATTTTTGGTTGCAACCGGAAAATTTTCGGTTGCAAACGGTCACAACAACACAACAAATGTTTGCAGGTCGGCCAATCATCTTCCCTAGATGTAGTGTCTCAGAAATTGACTAGTGTCTCAGAAATTGAATGCGCAGTCCTCGTCCATTTTTATCATGAAAAATAAATATAATTTATTGGAGCATTTGCCCATAATCATGTAAATATTTTGAGCTTTAACATTCTTTTCATGATCAAATTTTGTTGTAGTCTAGCCTACTCTATAACATTTTTATTGCAAAATTTTTAGTTTTTGAAAAACCTTAAACGGCTCTCACACGGGGCGTTTTTGTCGGACTGTTTTTCGTCAACTTGCCATTTGGTTGGACCCGTTTGGTCGAACTCGAGGTCATTTCGCCCGAAACATGTTCGGGTGAAATGGTTTTGTGAAATTATACAAAATGTTGCACATACGTCGAACATACTCTGCGGTCAAATAAGTCTATACTTTTTCTGTAAGTTATAAATAGTGTTAGCAATTATTAAGCATTGAAATGAACACCATCATATAAAAACGTTAAAAGTAAATTAATACAGATCAGTCTATATTATATATGTGATAGATGTTCAGAAATATGAAGCTGATTGATGTGTTTGCATTTTGCGGTAGAATGATTAGGGGCTACAGTAAATATGAGATCTGAGAAGTATATCGGGAGAGAATGGATGTGCGTGTGGTTTTCACTGAATGGGATGTGAAATTAATGAGAGGGTTTTGAAAGGACAGGAAGAGAATGGATGTTATTGCTGCGGGGACTGTGTGTGAACTGGTGGAGACAAGGGGACGGATGATTGAGACAGGGAAAGATTTGGGAGAGAATGTGGTGTTTGTTTGTTTGTTTAGAGGAAAATTCCTCAGAGCCATAGTGATCTACCGCTCGGGCTTAGTTTTGGGCCGAAGCCACCACCCGGGAGGGGGGTCACAAACCCCGGAAACCCACCCGGAAACCCATTCACCTGCGGGTGTGGACAGGGGCTCGGTTTTTAAGAAAGACCACCCATCTGTCTTCGTTTCCGCCGGGGATCAAACCCGGGGGACTTTTCGGTTGTGAACCAGCGTGCTAACCACTACACTATACGGGGCCCCTGAAATTCAAGATCGGTAAAAGGGACGAGGACTGCGCGGTCATTTTCTGAGACACTGACTACATATGGTATTATTTCACACTGGACCGAAATTGCTTACACAATTGGGCGTTGTGGTTTTGGGGGCCATTGGGTATTGGGCGGGCGGGCGGGGGCCGCCCGCCACAGGGAACAGTGGCCGGCGGCCCCCGCCCGCCGCCCGCCCGCCCGCCACTAGATTTTGGCTCTGCCACGCCCTGCTGGATGAAATTTTACCCTAAACCTAACCGAACCTAACCCTTCTAACGGAGGGGCTCCGTCCCCTTCGACCCCTGACGGGAATATTAAATTACCTAAACCCAAACTTAAACCCAACCGGCGCGCAGTTCTCGTCCACTATAACTCATTTAGCCCACATAGCGCGTCTTCATCTGTCGCTGAAGTTCTCTTTTAACAATCACCTCCTCCCTTTTCATCACCCGTAGCTACGTATATATATCCCCCTAAAGTTGAAACATTAACAACACATCTCCGCGCCTCTCGCTGTCCCTCGCTTCATCTTTTTTTGTTATTGTTGGGTGAAACGGTTGGCTCAACCGTGTGCTAGAGTTTGTCAGTGTTCGACGAACAGGTCCAAACCCAAATGCTTTTTTTGGTTCGACGAAACAGTCCGACCCAAAAGCCTCGTGGGGATACCCGCTTTACTCTGGTTAGTAGGAGTTGGCCATCCTGGCTATATTTTCGGTGCTTTGACGACTGGCTACCCTTCGTTCCGTGTTGTTATTGTTTATCATAACCTTCATAATATACCTTCAGTATTCACCTCAAAGTGATCAAACTTGCTGAAATGTGTGTTATACTACTTTGTGATATTGTTTGTAATGTTTTGCGTTGATTATTATTTCGGCTCCTACCAAGCTTGTTGTATTTTTGTCGCATAAGCCAAACGCGACAAAAAATGGTCTTCATATCAATTTGAAAGCCAATCGAAGACGGTGCTTGGACGACAAAAACACGGCTCAAGTTGGGCGAAATGACCCTCGAAGTTCGACCAAACAGTCCAAAAGAGAGAAGAATCTGTAGAACATGTCATTGTGGAATGCAACAAGTATAGGAGTCAGAGGGAAAGCTTATAGCATCAATAGTAACAGTCCTAGGCAGAGAGGAGTGGGACAGGAGACTAGAGCAGAAAGGACGAGGCCCTGTGTACGGTGTTAGGACTGTATGGGGACAGAAAGGAAACTGAAAGTATTGTAAACCACACCAAAGTGTTCCTAACGCAGTGTTGGGAGAACACAAAATAGACAATGAATTAGGATGATAATCAAAGGATTGAAAACTGATCAAAATGTCTTTCCCAGGTGAAATAAACAGGGGAAGAGTTAACAGTTTTGTTAACGAAGGAGACGAAGTGGAAGAGGACCTATGAAGCGATACTAAGCGACTAAGGTCACAAGAAGAAGAAGAAGAAGAAAGTCCGGCCAAATGGCAAGTTTGACGAAACAGTCCGACGAAACGCACCGTGTGATAGCCGCTTTAGACGGGATTTGATTGATTAGTAGATGATTTCAAGGAAAAAATGACGATTCAAGGTTAAATGTACACTGTCAACATTGGCACTGTTGATGGCGGGGATGTGGGAACAAACAAAGCAGCATTTGTTTCCCGGTGAGATCCGCCGTGCCGTTGGTCCAGCGCATGCGCAGAGCCCGGGAAACAAATTGCTGTGTGCCAGTGCATTTTTTTACATGCTAACTGGGCGACTAAAATGTCTCCCAGTGATAGAAAACTGTCGCCCAGCCCAGTAAGGACATTTTTCAGCTACTGGCGACAAGATATTTATCTATTCATAAAATCCTTCCGGGTATGAAATGGCTCATCATGTCTGTGTGTGTAAGATCCAGAGTGCTTCTTATTACTGCTAATATGATCATTATTTATATATATTTCTTCTTTTAATGTCTATATAATCTTGTGCCGCCATATATACCCCGTCGATTGTTTGCGTAGTAAAAATTTGTTGGTGTCACTGGAAGATTCATAAGCCAGCATGGAAGGAGGGAGGGCCACACAACAACGAAATGGGGAAGATAATACCAAAAGCTGTAGTTTAACGGGATAACTACTACCACCCTTCTAGATATCCAAGGAATGTCCCCAGTAAGATTTTGTTTTAAAAAATGTTCTGGTGTGTGCGAATTGCGAACGTATATCTCGGCACTCAGCCGCAAAAACACCGACTTCCGGGCGCTACAAGTGCTGACATTTGGCCAGAGTTTTGGCCCCCTTAAATTATAGGCGTATTTTGTAGTGTCCTTTCGGAGTATATTATACTTATTTAAGCTCCGCCCCTGCTTGCCATCACAAATACGATTTTTAGCGCTGCCAGACGCTTCTACAGACGGAGCCGAAGGAAAATGTATCGTACATTCACTGGAGAGCCAGACAGACCTCGCTCTCGCAACCTTTAAAAAATTACCCAACTGTATTCGAAGACGTACGGAATCATGGTACATCATGTTGCCATTCATGGAAGACAGCAACAATTTATCATTTACATATATCACTTTTCCTCTCTCTCTTTCTTCCTTTCCCTTCCCTTTCCCCTTTTTTTTTCCATTTCTTTCCTTCTTTCTCTTCCCCTTTTTTTCTCTTCTCCTCTTTTCTCTTTTTTGCTCCTGCCCCAATCTCCAGGCGTTCGCCCTTTTTGGGAGACCGCTATAGGTTAGTTAGGTAAGGGTTTGGTTGACGACATACAGGTAACTTTGTGTGTGGGAAAACAACAATGAGGTTATTTTCAAAGAAATCCTGTGGTTAGTTTTTGGAGCTACAGCCATGCGTGAGGGCCGCCAGCTGCCGAAATCTGCAACGCATGAGGGAAACCCTGAAACACCTCAGAGCACCTCACCTCGCCTCACTGGAGGACTGTGGAGGTGTTCGTATATCCATTATGTACATTTGGTGGTGACATTCCTGTGTAAGTTATGACAAATGTACCAGTTAATTGCATTTTTTAAATAATTATAACTATTACTAAAGAGACTTTATTATTTTAGTGTATTATGGCCAAATTTCAAGTTTAAACGTGCTAGCCACAAGTCTTAACAAAGGGTTCGGACGCATTGAAAGATTGGAGGGAGTGGAAAATTGTTCCCCGATGTCGCTGGGAATATTAATATTTGTGACATCATTAACTGTTGAGTTTTTGTATATATCCGATCAAGTGTTGACCTACTCCCAATTAAATACAGTATCCTTTGCATGTCGTGCGCATGTAATGAATGTTGAATTGGATGATAATTTAAAAGGGAAAAGAGAAACATTTACAGGAGGAGTTCTGATAAGATTTTCTCAGGCGCCGATCTGATTGGCCAGGCTCTTGAACCACCACCCACACCCACGACTATAATTTTACGGGAAAAAGAGAAAATTTCGCTGCCGGGGAGTGACTCTGCTCAGTTTTCTGTACACGCAAAGAGTAAAAAATAGTGGGCGGGCTTAAATAAGAAAAATTTTTACTTGCAAAGGGCATGCACAAAATACGCCTTATTAGTATTTTACCAGTGTGTCATTACCAAAATATCCATATAAAGAACAGCATTCGGTGCACTGTTGTATATATTACGATTTATATGATACAAAGATTATGGAAACTGCTATATCGACAATAATCTATTTCATCTTGAGCTGTAGGCGATGAGGGAACTGTAGGGCGTTTTCAGTGTCCCGATAGGGCGAAGAAAATTTTTGGGTTGGCAACACTGTTGGTAAAACTGTTTTTGTCATGGCGTGAAGGCGTAAACAAAGGACTTCCATTATTATCGAACCCTCCCAATATTTCGGTTAGTATTATTTTTTGACAGAAATGGAATAAGGAAATGTTGTTTCTATTTATGAATGATACCAGTTTGGTTGATATAAGTTTGACTATGAAATTGCTGGGATTATGGAAGAAAACTGAGCTCTCACTGCCGGAAGGCGGACTGCACCTCATAAACAGACTGCTGGTCGCACGGCACTGGCCTTAACACTTGTTTTCATTATAATATCTGCTTGTAGATTGAGACACTAGCAACTTCAGCCGTTCACTATCATCTGCTGTATGTGCCGTCCGCAGATACAGATGGTAATTGAATATGCCGCCCGACTCACCCAGCCAGCTGAGTCGCCAGCCAGCTATGGCGGCGCACCTCTCAAGTCACTCTCACCGCCTCACACTCGCATGTAATATGCACTTTTCTACTAGTTTCCAGTTAAAGTAAATGTTCATTTTTTTAGTTGCCAGAAATTAGGGAAATACTTTGGAACTCATCCTTCCGGCTTTGACTGAATGAACTACCGCACTGTATTGTATGCTTATTGTAACTTCACATCTGTAAGGCTCCAGCGTGCGCTCAGCCTTGGTTAACCCACACGGCCGCTATGAAATATGAGGTGCCTCAAAAAAATTTTAATCCAGTTAGGTTAGGTTAGGTATAAATTTGTGGTTAGGTTAGGTTAGGTTAGGTTAGGTATACTTTGTGGTTAAGGTTAGGTATACTTTGTGGTTAAGGTTAGGTTAGGTATACTTTGTGGTTAAGGTTAGGTTAGGTATACTTCGTGGTAAGGTTAGGTATACTTTGTGTTAAGGTTAGGTTAGGTTAGGTTAGGTTAGTTGGTAGTATACTTTGTGGTTAAGGCTAGGTTAGGTTCGGTTAGGTATACTTTGTGTAAGGTTAGGTTAGGTTAGGTATACTTTGTGGTTAAGGTTAGGTTAGGTAGTGCCGACCGGGGTAATTTGGTCCTTCCAACGGACCGGTTCTATTCGGACCACTGATCTATATAACATGGATCGCGGATCTGGCTAGCTGTGGCCGAGAACTGAAGTCACCAGCCGCCATCTTGAAATAACCAAAACAAATACATGGGCCGGCAGGCAGTGGCTGGGTGTTGGCTGCTGGCATGTGATAGCCTATATTACCACCTACTACTACTATTAACACCTACTACTACTACTACTATTACCACCTACTACTACTATTACCACCTACAACTACTATTAACCCCTACTACTACTACTACTAACTTCCAACCTAGTGCATCGTCGAACCTTCCAAGTCATTTATTTACGGTGATACACAGACACAGGTGTGTTGCGAGGCCGTACAGGTGTGTAGTTGACAGGTGTCTTGCGAGCCGTACAGGTGTGTAGTGACAGTGTGTTGCGAGGCCGTACAGGTGTGTAGTGACAGGTGCCTTGCGAGGCCGTACAGGTGTATAGTGACAGGTGTGTGCGAGGCCGTACAGGTGTGTATGTGACAGGTGTGTTGCGAGGCCGTACAGGTGTGTAGTTGACAGGTGTCTTGCGAGGCCGTACAGGTGTGTAGTGACAGGTGTGTTGCGAGGCCGTACAGGTGTGTAGTGACAGGTGTGTTGCGAGGCCGTACAAGTGTGTAGTGACAGGTGTGGTTGTATGTGGTAAAGTGAGAGGCTAAGAGTGCAGTGTACAGACCTAATGAGCGAACCACCGAGTGTGTGTGTGTCTGACCTAATGAGCCGAACGCGCAGTTCTCGTCCACTATAACGGCGTCAGCCCCGTACCGCCGCGGCCACGGGTACGGCGCGGGCCACAGTGGTCCATAGAAGCTACTCTCGGGGATTACAGGAAGTTTAAATTAATCAAAACCTTTGGCCTAATCAAAAACCTTTCTTAATTAGGTATATTGAATTGAAAGTAGTTAGTTTCGTACACTGATTTTGAGTATTTTCGTACATACCTGGTGTCGTTACGTAACTCTAGTAGTCAGTTCAACTCCGAGCTGAGTGTACGAAACGACTATGGTTTCATTTAGACTACGAAACACTTTGGTAATAATGGACGAGTTTCGCGGTCGTTTTAAGAGACATCAACTATTTTTTCTTGGCCTACAATAGGTGCTTGTTGCAATGGAGATAGTTTTATTTTACGCAACCCCCCCAAAAAAAAATAATAATATTAATGAAACCTAACCTAACCTTATAGGTTTTAATGAAACCTAACCTAGCTAACCTTAAGGTTTTAATGAAACCTAACCTAGCCTTATAGGTTGTAATGAAACCTAACCTATAGTCCGGCCGCTAAGGACCAGATTTCAAGAGGATGGGACATGCCGGATAAAGCACCAAATTTTGTTCAGGCATTCTACAGGGTCCTAGCTATGATTTTGAGAGGGGAGACAACGATCCAATTACTCAGAAGCCTCTATGAACCATTTTTGTGATAACGGCTAATTTCACTTAGAAAAATCTTGATGAAATCAAGATTCGCCTTTATGGCAAAGAATATACAAATAGAAAATACAAATAGAAATAATACAAATAAACATACAAATAGAAAACCATTTAGCGAAGTC
>JACEEZ010002592.1:657500-664999 GCA_016584305.1 Chionoecetes opilio | reverse complement strand
TCCTTTTGGTCGAACGGAACGGTCGTTTTATTACCGGGCCCCTTGTTTCCCTCACGCCAGGGTTGACAAAAATATAACAACAGCGACTAGATATTGCCCTTTGGTGCCGCCATAAGCAGTAATTGGAAAGATGTATAAAAAAGCAACTGAGAAAAAGTTAATTAGGTTAGGCAATTATGTTACCTTACATTCAATACTTTGTTTCTTTACCAATTTTTTACCCATTTATAATATATTTCAATCAACCCGGATAATATTAGTCTTCATAAATTTTACGATAAAATCTAATGCTAATTCAACTTTTTCTGGTGAGTATAGACTGCAATGATGGGAAAGTGCATTAAGATGACTAGATGATTAATGACTACCTAGATGACTAGGTACACCAGATGCATATTACCGTTCTCTGAAATAGTATGTAGTATGTGTGGGATGTCGAGCCAATCATCGATGTCCATGCTCTTTACAACGTTAGTCTAAGTTATCACTGGTCTATAGTATGTATGTTGTTTATAAGATTAAACCTATTTCATTGTTTAATTTAACCTAGCCTAACATAAACTGAACTAACCTAACCCAACCTAACTTAGCGTAGGTTTTATAAATGATGTTAAATAAAACAAGGTTATGCCAGCGATCACTTAAGCTCCACCCCCATGTGACGTCACCAGCTTGGACAACGGTGATTGGCTACAGACATCCCCACACCACATACTAATCCAGAAAACTGAAATATGCGAGCCAGATATCGATTTATCAATATTTGTAGATGCAGGGATATCTATTTTCAATATTTGTGAATGCATAATGCAGATCGCATCTCTGCGATACAGAGCTTTCAATGACCTGTCATTTATATATCCTGTGTCCTCTCTTTCCATATCCCTTAGTGTCTCAGATACACAAGAGAGTAGATGCAGCCTGCGCTCTAAAGACAATTCCTCTTACTACTCACACACATTACATGCACTTCACCCCTCACTACTTCACTCAAATTTTAAAGGGCGTTCTACACCCTGCCTGGGAGCCCCTAATAGTCTGCAGATATTTAAAATTTTTGGGAAAAATTGTGGTTTTTGGTAAAAACAACTGAAATTTGGGCAGAAAATTTAAAAAAAGGTATTTGGGAAGAATTTTGGCAAAGGGGCCTTTCCCAGTTCATTCCGACGGGGATTGCCTGCCTTTTAAAAAATGGCTGCCAAATTCTTCTCAAATGTTTTTCCCCGCCATAAAATGGTGCTCTTGCCTCTTTTTTTTTTTCCTCTATTTTTTTTTTTTCTTCTCTAGTTTTTTTCTACTCTAGTGCATATGTATTGTTTTGGGAAAACAAAGATGGGGGAAAGTCAAAGTAATTAGAATAAAATACATTTTAAAAATTTTTATTTGGAGCCGAAGGCTCACATGGCCTTGGATTCGGGAATGCAGGTTTTTTGTTAGACTGTGAGTTCTTTTAATAAAAGACTCCAGCAAATTTTAACACTTTCACATTTTTTGACCATATTTTTCTGTTTTCAGGTGTGAAAATGGCCAAAGTTTACATGGGGGTGGACCCCCCTACACCCCGGGGCTCAACACAGGGCCCCAAAAACTGACGGGAGAAAAGTGCGTTCTTTGTCGGGAAAGACACGTCAAAGGGTTTCCCCTGCCAGCCGATCTACACGTGCCACACGGGGAGCGGGGTAAAAGACAATTGTGAGCTTTTGTAGGTTTTAAAGGATTGGCTGTTTGCCCCATAAATCAATTTTCAGGCTTGTTTGATGGAAATGGCATTGAAGAAACACTACACGGCACAAGGCCAAGGGGCACGACTCATGTAGCTCCTCTAAAAACGAACAAACTACAGCGTGCGAGAAGCTAAAAAACCCCCAAAGATGCGCATGACTCTGCTGATAGCTCATAGAAATTCACCGCAAGAGTGCGGTAAAAAAGTGTTTCCCGCCGAAACATCTTTTCTTGCAAACCGCACCAGATGGGGAGTTTTTTGACTCGAAAAGCTAACTTTGGGTTGATATCTATGTCGGAAGCTGAAATGAAATTGCAGGATAATCCCTCTGGCCAAACTGAGTGCAGGGACTTGTTTTGCACGAACCCGGTACCATTGCCATGTTTGCTTTTTTGTACAAAAAGGCTAGAGAAAAAAAAAACTATAAAGAGTTGGTGTGGACAAAATGAATATGGCCTTGCATTTGCTGACTGGTATCTTATATTGAAATATTTTGCATGGCCAGTCTATTTTCACCCTCTTAAAAACTCAGCGACCTGTCGATCTGTAAAAACAGGCTAAAAAACGGGGAACTGATTTCAGGACGCGTCCACTCACTGACCTAAAAAAGGGGGAACGGGCCTATTTTTCCAGACATGGAAGCCCCAAAACAAGGCCGGATGTTCCTCATTTCCCGAAGATGTTGGACAACACGGGGAAAAAGCATGGACATGATGCTGATGGTGTCTCTTCATTTTGCCGGGGCTGCGAAAAATAGGAGGAAGACATGTTCAAATGAAAACCATTTTGGTGGTTCCTTTAGCCCAACAGCCGGAAATTCGTTCCAGTGTCCTGTTAGCGTAGTTGCTAGGTGTTGAATGGCCAAACTAAAGGCACAGTAAAGCTCTTCAACAATCCCCCACCATGCTCACGATTTCCCAGCTACTGATGTCCACAGATGTACGACGTCGGGAGAATCACGGGCCCCATGTAAAACAAGGAAACAACCAAGGTAGGGAAACACCTCTCCCATCTTTTGGGTGGACGGTCCACACAAAACTCGCAAGCGTGAACTGGTGGACCGTTTGTATGTCTGGGCTGAGTATTTCCATGACCGGGGGGCCATCTCAACTGAGCTTGGCGAAAAGATCTGCCCATTATAAAAGAGGGGAAAGATTTGTTCTCCTGAGCGAAAGGGGGTCTCTTCACGATGCTGCGTTGATACTTTGGGCCCCAAAACCCCAGCTCAACCAGTGCGAAAAGACTCTTTCCGGGAAAAGGGAATTTCGCTTTCCAAAACCCCCAGACAACGACTTCTGGAATTTCCCCAGGGCTTTCCCCACCCCATCGGATGCTGCTGGTGCAAGAAGTAATTTCCCCCCCCCCCCCCCCAAAAACCACAAAAAATGTACCTCCTGTTGCTCTCCAAGGCAACACCCCCCGGGTCCCAAAAGCAAGAAGGTCCAAAAACCGGCGACTGGCAGCTCATACCTCAATCTTGCGGAAGGAATTGGGGGTAGGTTTCACATTATTCTTTAAAACATTATCCCACTTTTTTACAATCAACACAATTACACTTTTCATACATTTACATGTTTTAAAAAATTATGTTATTTTCTGTTTTTACAGCGGGCTGGACCCTGAAGCGGGGTGGACTCGACACCCTAAAGGGGGGTGGATATCTCCGGGGCTCTACCATGAAACCAGAAACACACGACCACCAAAGAATAATGGGGTCTCACGTCCCTCTCCCCCTTTTCCTGACGAGAAAAAATCCGTCCAGATCCCCACTCGAGGACTCGTAAGGGGCAGTTGATGTCCTCCCCCGGGCCCCAGACCCCTCCTCACATGTGACCACCACTCTACCCCGGCAAACAGATCCAAAATGGAGTGGCCTGCAAGTTATGGCGAGGATCGTTCGTAGTGATGTTTGGTGGCCTACACATGAGAGGGCGTCCCTCAAGGTCCTTGGAGATCTTCTGGGGGGGCACGGCTGGACGGGACACTTTCAGGCCGGGGTTGCTACCGGGAACAGCAGATTCGTTTCTAAAAGCATCCCACGTGACACGCACAGACGGGCTCACCAAGTCACGCCATAGCCTTTTCTACTTCAGCGAGTCCTACAGGGGAAAACTCCAGCCCTTTGGAAGATCAAATAAAATGGGGCCATTTGAAGACTGGTGTGTACAAAGGCCGATGCTTCCTCATTCCAAATTTTGGACTTCATCCCGCAGGGACTGGCTGTGATGGATCGTGAGGCGATACGTGAGGCCCACTTCCTACTCTACATATAGGCCCTGTCTAAGACGTCCCTTTGGGGTTCTTCGCCCGGACCTACACACTACTCGAGATGGGGGCCGACCCCTACGAGACTGGTGTCACTGACGCTCCATCCCCATGTCTATGCTGAGTTTTCAAGGGGAACTTTGTCGTCAAAAAGTCAAAAAGTGATTTTCTGCTGTTCTTTTCAGGCCCAGAAAACAGAACAATGCTTTCCTGAAGGGAGACGGGGGTGCTGTGGGCTGACGGGAAACCCGCAGCTCTCGTCGCGGATGGTAAACTGGTCCCGAGATGGCTCGTTTAAATTAGGAATTCGAGGGTCAAACCCAGAAGAGGGAGGACACAGATGGCGTCCCTGACCCAAAAAGACATGCAAATGGCATTTTCACAAAATGTGCGATCACTGAGCCGAGCCATGGAAGAGATGGGGAACCCGTTCGCTGAATATAGCATGATCTCCTGTCCCGAAAAGCAGAGACTTGTGGGCACCGCGTGGCAGGCACAGTGCGGCAAGGAGAAAATGGGGCTCGAGCATTGAGAATATTTGAAGAGAGGGTTGTGAACCGCCCTGCCTATCACAATCCCACAACGGAAAACCTCCATCTTTTTGCCCCTCACCCGTCAAGAGAAGTCAAGGGAAAAAGCCAAAATGTCTCCCTGAAAAAACGACTGTTTGCTCTTCTCCAGGGGTACATTGCCCCCCCAGATCGCCATGGGGATTTGGACGAGTTTTTTCAGCCGAAAACCAGGGCCCGTCCACCGTCCTGTTCTAAAAGGGTGGCCTGAGAACTGGAAAACCGTCGACTTTTATGCCCCGCCGGGGAAAAACCTTTTTCCATGAAAGAGGGTTCTCCATCCCGAGTACAGGTAACCCCGGGTGGTGCTGCCATCATCAACATGCTGCACCCGGGACTGCAAAGACATTCCAAGGTTATGCCCTATGTCTTCGTGCCGTTTCCATCCCAACTTCAGCATGTGACAGACTAGCATTGTCTGGGGCTGTACATGGCAACAGCTTGAAGGGGGACACTCGCAGCAAGGAGGAAAGGGGTTAGGGTACATCGGCCTCAAGTGATTCCCGGAAACTGGCAAGAGTTTCTCCGCATCAAAGAAAAAAGACGGAGCTGTTTCCTTCCTGGGTTCTAACGTGGTAGACATTTACCCAACAAACATCCACACCACACAAGGGACTGGGGTTCTTTGCTCCAATCGCCGGACTGTCAGCTCTAGCGCCTGCACGCATGAGGAGGCTGACCTCGCATCCTCCTCCCACAGGTGCCGTACCCAAGGGGTACGCAAAGTGTCAATACCACAGTTTTATCAGACGTGGTAGTCCTGGCCTTAGCATCACCAATCGCCCAACATCTTTGAACTGTGGATTGCCTTTGGACTGGGGGAAAAGCTTCGGGTTACGCTGCTATGAATCCCAAAAATCTTGGTCCCGACCCATGTTGGCCCTTTCCCAGTCCCACGCCTTCACTGGGGTGTGACACGGTGTCCTGTTTTTTGGGGGCAGGGGCAAAAACTGCATGGGGCACCCGGACTACCCAGGGGGAACCTTACACAGATTCTCCCTTGGGTGCCATGCCAGACCCCGTGCCATTAAGAGTGGATGCAAAACCCCTGGAGCGATTTTTGGGCCTCTTACGATCGCACCAGAAGAGGGGGGTGGAACCCGGGAAGGAAAAAAGCTGTTCGCAAAAAGGCGAGCTTGATGGTCTGCCTCCTACACAGCTGCACTCTCCCCAAAACACCAAAAAAAGCTGTCTACCCCGGTGGTCACGTTGGGGCCCAAAAAGCCCCTCTCCAAGCTTCCGTACCAAATGAAAGGGCTGGAAAAGAAGCCTGGTGGTGGTGGAGTATAACCTGACGACCCTACCCGAAGCATCCCCCAAGCTTGCAGGGGGCTCTTGCGATGTGGGCAAGAACGGCTGAAGGGCCTGCAAATGCCAGAAGGCGGTCTTTAGTGTACAGCTCTTTGTCAGTGCGGGACAGCTCGATACGTGGCTCACAGAGAACGTTCATTTCTGTTTGACACAATTTTCCCTCCTATTGGCTTGCAATTAGATTTAAAAAGCTTTGTGTGCCCCCTTTCACCTACAAAAAAAAGGGAAAAAATCATATGGGTTGTTTGACCACTTGCGAAGTGGTCCCGATTTTAAAATCGTAAAAATACTTAAAATGATATTCTTATTTTTTTGTCAAAAATAGTAATTATTTTCCCTTTCAACTGTTTGTGGACATAAAAAAACTGATGTAGATTATATATAAAAGGAAAAAAATTCCCACCCCCAGAATTTATTTAACCTACAATATAAAAAAATTTCAATAAACGATGGCGGCCATCTTGAAAATGGCCGCCATTTTTGTCACAGGTCGAATCTGAGATGGCCCTAAATCTAAAAATCACCACTGAGGCATAGTCTACCTGCGGACCAAATTCCATGCTTGTTTCATCAAACCCACAATACTTTCACCTATCTGCAGTACTATAACTGGGGGGGGACCATAAATATCCCCAGGTCGGACCGACTCAAAGGTAACGACTCGAGGTGTCTTGATACTTCCTCTAACTTTCTCTCCTTAAACTTCTGCAACATTCGCGGTCTTAGATCTAACTTTCAATCTGTGGAACATCATTTCTCCTCCTCTAAACATCATCTTCTTTTCCTCACCTAAACCCAGCTGTCTGTGAACACTGACAGCAGTCCCTTGTATGTCTCGTCTTACTGTCTCTATTCTCATTTCCAATCCAGAGCTGGCTGTTGCGTATATGTGCGCAACGACATCACTTGCTCTCGTGCCCACGGTCTTGAATCTTCCGAATTTTCTACCATCTGGCTTCGACTTCAATGTCACTCTCATACTAAATTAATCTGTGCTGTATATCTTTCACCTAACTACTCGGACTATGTAAAATTCTACGACTATTTAACATCAAAAGTGGAACATATCTCATCTCATTTTTTTTCTCATAAATTTCTATCCTTGCGGATTTATATGTTCACAACCAGCATTAGCTATCATCTTCTTTCACTGAACAACCTGGTGAACAAGCCTACAGCTTTTCTGTTCTCCAAGATCTAGAGCAGCTGGTGCAGCGCCCTACCCGTATTCCTGACCGCCTTGGAGACACACCCAACATTCTTGATCTTTTCCTAACTACTAACCCTTCTGCTTACTCTGCGAAACTATTCTCTCCGTTGGGCTCCTCCAATCACAATCTTATTTCTGTAACCTGTCCTATCGCTCTGGTGCCGCCTCGGGGCCCACCTAAGCGGAGGTGCTTCTGGCATTTCAACTCATCTAAGTGGGAAAACCTAAGGCAGTACTACTGTGATTTTCCATGAAATGATTACTGCTCCCATGTCAGAGACCCATCTCTTTGTGCAAAGCGCATAACTGAAGTCATAGTCTCTGGCATGGCGGCGTACATTTCACACACTTTCTCTAATCCTAAAACCCGTCAACCTTGGTTTAACTCTGCTTGTTCTCATGCTGTCCAAGATAGAGAGGC
>JACEEZ010002592.1:645000-650000 GCA_016584305.1 Chionoecetes opilio | reverse complement strand
GTTGTCCTTCACTAAGAATCATAAAAAGAAGAGTGACATCACAAATCTTGCTTCATCACTTATAATCATGTTAGCCTCTCTGTATCAGCTCAGTTATTTTCTGCCTTCTATATTTATATGTCTCCTCCTCTCTTTGCCTAAGCTATATACAAGGGCCTCGTCCACCTTCAAAGAAACGCTCCGGTTATGTGGGAAATAATCATCTACATAACACTTGCAAAACATGTGGAACAGCAAACATAGAGATGGTTGTGTTGGCTGCGGTAGCATTAAGTGTTCATGCCTGGGAATGGCGCGATGAAATTTCATCACTTGCATTATTCCTTTTTACTTGCACACGCAGAATTAAAAGTGATGAAAAAAAGATAAATGCGTGATGTAAGTGCTCGAGGGAGAATGGTGGAATATGGTTGTGTTGAAAATAATAGAGAAGTATGTTTTTTTTTTCTTTTCATTTTTACGTTGGAGCCTATAGCGCCTGTAGGCTATTTTTCTTTCAGGGCTCAGGTGGTTGGCCCTGCACATTCTGGAGGTCTGTGATGGTTGGCAGTCGCCCGTTAGTGGCGCAGGCTTAATATTTATAGTAACACCTGTGATCTATAGGCGAAGATCCCGTTTTTGTGATGTTCGGATCTTTAGTCAGGCTCATGCTGCCACCTAGTGTTTCTTTCGGCCACTCGACGATGAATTTGACAGTTGCTCCTTGGTGGGACTTAAACTCGAGATCTTCTGCTCACCTACCAGGCTCTTGTCGAGCGCATTAAAGAAGGTCGAAAGAGTTGCCCCCGACAGGATTCGAACTCGGGACATCGACCTCACCACTCTAAGACGCTTAACACTCGACCATCGCCTCCCCATGTTATGCAATACGGGTGAGTGTCTGGTATGTTACGTGCATCAGGGGCAGCATAGGTGTCGGATGTGAGGATTATCTGCATATCATTTAAGAGAATACTGTGTTGGCTGGGAGTGACCTGGTAATGATGGGGGCAAGGAGTTATCAATTACGAGCATCGAGTTACTACTGTTGTGTTCATTTATCTTTTTACCTACGCCAACGGACTCGCAACGTGGGTAGGCTAGTTAGCTCCGTCTGTATGGTGTTAGGGTCACCATACTTGCCATGTGGGTCGTTCCTGGGTCTACCACGTGTTGCATCTTATATGAAAAGGTCAAGGTCACGAGGTCACAAAAAAATGTATATAATTTGTCTATAGGATATGGACACGAAAATTAATTACAAATTAGTTTGGCGTTTGGCACATCTCCACAGAACCAAATGACCTTGACTTTAGCTTTTACTTTGCAGATAGGTAGGGTCAACTATTTTTTTGTTTACATAACAAAGGACAGGCAAAGGGCAAAAAAAAGTAGCAATAAAAATACCATTTACTTGCAAGTCCCTATAAATAAGACAGTAAGATATTATAGAAAAGGGTTTGGGCCAGTTTAGTACGGGAGGTGTCTTGTCCCTCCTCTCTTGAAGAAATTTCAAAGTGGAAAAATAGAAGTAGGAAGAGCGTTCCAGAGTTACCTGTGAAAGATATGAAAGAGTTAAATATACTGGTAAACTCTTGCATTAGGAAGATGGACACAATAGGGCTGATAATGAGTAGAAGGCCTTCTGCAGCGAGGCCGCGGGTAGGGGGGAGGCATGCAGTTGGCAAGTTGAAAAGAGCAGCGAACATGAAAATAACGGTAGAAGATAGCAAGAGAAGCAGCATTGCGGCGGTGATTCAAAGATTGAAGAAGACAGTCCGTCAGAGGAGTGGAGATGATCAGATGAAAAGCTTTTGATTCTACCCTGTTTAGGAAAGCTGTATGAGGGGCTCCATCCTAAGCATGTGAGACATATTCCATACATGGGTGGATATGGCCCCTGTACAGAGCAAGCTTCTGGGAGGGAGAAATAAATAGATGCAGACGCCACAGGACAACTGGCTTCTTACAGGCTATTTTAGCATGAAATGAAATGTGAAATTTCCAGTTCAGATGCTTAGTAAAGGATAGTCCAAGAATGCTCATAGTAGAAGAGGAGACAGTTGAGTGTCATTGAAGATGAGAATATAGTTGTTTGGAAGGTTATGTGAGTAGCTAGGCAAATGAATTGGGTTTTTAAGGCATTGAACAAAACAAGATTTGCTTGGCCCCAATCAGAAATTATTAAAAGATCAGAAGTTATGCATTCTGTGGTATCTCTCCGTGAGTCACATAGTTCCTGTTGAGTTGGACGTCAAATGAACGACGTAGAAAAATGCAGGGTAGAATCATCAGCGTTCGAGTGGATAGGGCATTGAATTAGAGTTAGAAAGATCATTAATGAATTTTATAAAGAGAGTGGGTGATAGGACAGAGCCCTGAGGAACACTACTGTACTATTGATAGACTTAGGAGAATAACAATGGCCGTCTACAATAGCTGCAATTTAACTGGTATATTAGAAAGGAAATTCAAGATAAAGGTGCAGAGAGAGGGATATAATCTAATGCGGGTAGTTTAGACATTAAAGATTTGTGACAGACTATCAAAAGCTTTTGATATGTTAAGGGCAGAAGTAAATGTTGCACCGAAATCCCTAATAAGGATGACCAAGATTCAGTTAGAAAAGCTAGAAAATCTAGATTAAAAAAGTTTCACAACTTCAGCAGAAAACGACAAAAAAAACATTAGTTAATGGCAATAGCACGTCTATGCATGTCCTCACCGAAACCCAGTTGTCTGTGAGCACTGAGCAGTGCCTTTTCTGTTTCTTCTTACTGTCTCTATTCTCATTTTCAATCCAAAGCTGGCTCTTGCGTTTATGTGCGCAACGACATCACTTGCTCTCATGCCCACGGTCTTGAATCTTCCGAATTTTCTACCATCTGGCTTCGACTTCAATGTCACTTTCTTACTAAATTCATCTGTGCCGTATATCTCTCACCTAACTCCTCGAACTATGTAAAATTCTTCGACTATTTAACATCAAAAGTGGAGCACATCTCATCTCATTTTTCTTTAGCAGAAATTTCCATTCTTGGGGACTTCAATGTTCACCACCAGTATTAGCTATCATCTTCTTTCACTGACCAACCTGGTGAACAAGCCTACGGCTTTTCTATCTTCCAAGACCTTGAGCAGCTGGTGCAGCACCCAACCCATATTGATGACTGCCTTGGAGACACACCCAACATTCTTGATCTTTTCCTAACTACTAACCCTTCTGCGTAATCTGTGAAACTATTATCTCCGTTGGTTTCCTCCGATCACAATCTTATTTTTGTAACCTGTCCTATCACTCCGGAGCCACCTCGGGACCCACCTAAGCGGAGGTGCTTCTGGCATTTCAACTCAGCTAAGTGGGAAGACCTAAGACAGTACTACTTTGATTTTCCATGGAATGATTACTGCTCCCATGTCAGAGACCCATCTCGTTGTGCAGAGCGCATAACTGAGGTCATAGTCTCTGGCATGGAGGCGTACATTCCACACACTTTCCTTAATCCTAAAGCCCGTCAACCTTGGTTTAACTCTGCTTGTTCTCATGCTGTCCAAAATAGAGAGAGGCGGCTCACAGATGGTAGCGTAACCATCCAACTCCTGAAACTCATGCTCTTTATATTTATGCCCGTAATCATGCCAAATATTTACTTCAGCTTACCAAAACCTCCTTTATTCATAGAAAATGTCAAAATCTTTCTGAATCGAATTCCTCTCGTGACTTCTGGCATCTAGCTAATAACATCTCTAATCATTATACTTCTTCATCTTTCCCTCCTATGCTGCACCCAGATGGCTCCACAGCTGTCTCATCTACTTCTAAAGCTGAACTCTTTGTTCAAACCTTTGCTAAGATTCCACTCTGGTGGAGGAAGGGCTAGTTCTCCTCCACCCTTTGACTATATTATGCCTGTTATTAAGATCCTTCGTAATGATGTTTTATTTGCCCTTTCTGGCCTAGATCCCTTACGGAAGCCTTACAGACCTGATGGAGTCCCTCCTATTGTTCTCAAAAACTGAGCTTCTGTGCTTGCACCCTGCCTGGTCAAACTTTTCCGTCTTTGTCTATCTACTTCCACTTTTCCTTCTTGTTGGAAGTTTGCTCACATCCAACCTGTTCTTAAGAAGGGTGGCCGTTATAATCCTTCAAACTACCGTCCTATAGCTTTGACTTCCTGCCTATCTAAAGCTTTTGAATCTATACTTAATAAGAAGATTTTTAACCCGTAAACTGCGGATACCTGTGTGACAATATCTCTGTGTACGCGGGACTTTTGCCAGAATTATTATAGTCTCTAAACAAGCTTGAATGTATTCGCCATTTATTTGTGCAACCGCTAAAGATATTTTTTTTGGCTAAAGTCTTGTGGTTATTCTATGATTGTACTTGCAAGATGAAGAGCGTTGAGGTTTATGGAATCCATGGTACAGATCGTTCACAGAAAACAGGCCGCAAGGGTCTTCCTCTCTAATCTCTCTGCCCGCGATAGAGAGAGACCTGTCAGCACCTTCACCTTTCATGCTGGTCACTGGGTCACTGAGCCTATATGTGACCCCTGGGTCATTTTCAGGTAAAGTAGAGTTGCCAGATTTCAGCTGCCGAAAAATTTGCCCACCTTTTTTTAATTTGGCGGCCGCTAAAT
Source organism: Chionoecetes opilio (assembly GCA_016584305.1). Lineage (NCBI taxonomy): Eukaryota > Metazoa > Arthropoda > Malacostraca > Decapoda > Majidae > Chionoecetes > Chionoecetes opilio. The sequence continues at coordinate 645,378 of JACEEZ010002592.1, read as the reverse complement.
TGGCCGCTAAATTTTTTAATTGGGCATACTCGCGTTTTCTTAGTGAGTAACCAAATGGGCATAGCCGCGCTTTACGGGTTAAGCATCTATTTGCTCACTATCTTCTATCGGATCGTCAGTACGGTTTCCGTAAAGGGCGATCTACTGGCGATCTTTTAGCTTTCGTAACTGAATCTTGGTCATCCTCCTTTAGAGATTTCGGTGAAACTTTTGCTGTTGCCCTTGACATATCAAAAGCTTTTGATAGAGTCTGGCACAAATCTTTAATTTCCAAACTACCCTCATTCGGTTTCAATCCTTCTCTCTGTACCTTCATCTCCTTTCAAACCATTCTATTGCAGCTTCTGTAGACGGGCATTGTTCTTCTCCTAAATCTAT
>JACEEZ010002592.1:627500-640000 GCA_016584305.1 Chionoecetes opilio | reverse complement strand
GCCCGGATGAACCCGTCTCTGGCCTGCTGCCCCACCACTGCTGCCGCAGCCTCTGTCACCTGCTTCACGACTCTTTCGGTGCTCTGAGTGTGGATAGAGAACTCCGGAACCTCGTACGGCTTGACCAGGATCTCCTGGATCTGATCCCTGGACAGTGAACAGGTGAATGCCGGCTCGTGCACCTGGCCAGGTTGCCAGCTGATCAGTGTCTGCAAGCTGGTGGCTGACAAGTTCAGTTTGGGTGTGATGCGAGGTCTTACACTGGTGTCCCCATACTCCTCGCCAGCCCTCAGCTTCAAAATCTGGGTCACGGCGAACCTGCGGTCGTCCTCACTCTGACTCGCCATCAGCGAGAGGAGGACACATTCTGAGTGTGCGAACCATGCACCTGTCCGCACGTAGAAGGTCACAGCTGTTTGTACCTTCTTGGGCTGCGACCTCATCACTCTGAGCTGCGTGAGGATGTGCTTGGGGCCGTCCTCTAGTCTGTGGTGAACCTTGATGTCGTAGTAGAGTTTGAAGTACACCTGCGGGCAGTACTTGACTAGGATTTCCAGGGTTTTCAGTTCTTTGCCAGTCAGTCCATGCTTTCTGGTCCACATGTACACGAGCGACTGGGCTGTGGTGAGCCATCTGGAGTGGGACACCTTGCCACACTTGATCTCCTGCAGCTCGGAGGGGAGAACGCCCCGCTTCACAGCCTGGACCAGCTGGTAGGAGACCTGCTGGTCAGTGGACATGTTGACCAGGATATACTCCGGTATCTCCGTGAGATCTTCACCACCTGGCACTCTTCTGAACTGTGCGTTGTACTGCATCTCATTCACGCTGGACAACAGACTGCACACTGAGCCCGTGAAGCCAGTGTCAGATGAGGTAGGCCCGTCGATGCTGGTGATAAGGTGGCGCAGGGGCAACTCGTTTGGGTGCAATACTCATATACTCCAGAAGAGCTTGCGTCCCAGCATCTTCTCCAAATGGGCGTGAGTACCACCCTTCCACCCCGTGTTGGCCCTAGTTGAGTCACCTTGCAGTACGATCAGTGAGTCGGTGGAGTCGTATGTCACCATCAGATCATAGAGAGCCTGAGCCACCTTGAACGCAGGCTTCTCAGGTGGCACCGGGTCCTCTGGTACAAAGTGCCAAAGGTACCTTCCAGATGGCTCCTCTGTCACTGACACATGCTCCTCTCTGATTAACCTTGGGTGCAGTTTCCCATAGCTGTCGGGCACCATCGCCCTGGTCTTGTCCTTCCTCCCATCGTAACCCAATCCAACTATTTTGGTACCCTGGACCTTAGGGTACGCCGTATAACAAAAATTCTTTTTCTCAACTTTGGCATGCCAATTTCCTGTGTAAAATGGAATTCTAAGACGATTTTATCTAATCCCATTTTTGCATTTGAATAATTCTTACTATGCAAAATCGCACGTTAAGCTATGTTTTGCATATAAATATAAAAGTCCATTTTTGCATAGCAAGAAGTGCTCAAACCAAAAAGTTGAAGCGGACAAACCACCCTTAAAATTCAATTTTACATAAGAAAACACCCTGCCAAATTCGAAATAATTTATATTTCACTTTTCATTGGACCTACGGCGTACCCTAAATTGCACAGAGGTTGTTAGTGAGTCGTTAGTGCACATATTTAGGAAATGAGTTGATTTAAGGGAAGCTTCCGACTTCACATTTGATATAGGTGATGTTGTCTAATCGCTTGTGGATGTCAAGAAATCTAAATCAAACCCAAAATTTGACGGTCCCATCAGGGTAATAGGTAAGAAGCATGGAAACACGGTCAAGTTGCTTAACCTAACAGACTTCACTGATAAAGTCTCACATCTTGATTCCCTCAAGAAAGTTTCCTCTGGTCTTGACTGTGAAAATCTCATTTCAGTTGATCCAAACTTCACTACATCAGCACCTCAGCCTGCGTCAACAGTCCAGTCTCCAACTTCATCTTCTCCCACACATCAATCATAACCATCCTTACTACCTTCGAAGTCGTGTTCATTGATCTCCATTTCCATGTATTTTTCTTTGAAGATGTATGTTCTAATCGATAAGTGATTTCAAGCAAATGATTATTGGTACAATGCTTATATGTTGTTTTCAATTTTTTCTCATAATTTACAAGTATATATTGGTTTTCTTTACCAATTTAACATTGTATACTTGTCGTACTTGTTTCTCTCTTCTGCCTTTTGGCATGTTACCAACTCCATTTGTTTTGTTTGTGTTGCTCTCCCTTGTCGAGATGGGGCCATGTCAAGGGCGTGACCGAGCCTAGGTGGAGATGTATTTGCATGATTAGATAATATGTAGTTGTATATTGTAGGTTGATATAATATGATAAAATAGGTACTTGGTATATGTAAATATTCCCGTTAGGCAAGTCCAGGCGCGCTGTGTCGCGTCTCTGATCTTAATCGGTAGTACTCTGTTACTTTCGTTACTCTGTTACTCGGTTACTCTGATCTGCTCGGCAGCCCGCATCTCAACACCATCGACGTGACACCTTGTACCCGGCTTCCCTCTCCTCAATGTACCAGAACCAACCAGAGTTTACATTTTATTCTCCTGAAAACCCAAAAGACGTGACACAAAGACACGTCCTACAATTGACAGGAGTGTTAAAAGTAGAAGTGCTGTGGTTATTATAAATCTTTACTTGGCTCTAGTCAGACCTCACCTAGACTATGCGGTACAGTTTTGGTCCCCGTATTACAGGATGGATAGGGCATTGTTAGAATCAGTCCAGAGAAGGATGACAAAAATGATACAAGGGATGCGTAACTTTAGTTATGAGAGGAGCCTGAAGCTATTAAATGTACACTCATTCGAGAGGCACTCACCATAGAGTAAGTGGCGATATGAAATGTTTAAGTGGTTAAAGGGATAAAATAAAGGCGATGTAGGAAAAGTTTTTACGGATAGTAAACAGGGTAAAACAAGAAGTAACGGATTCAAAATGGTAAAACGTAAATTTAAAAAATGAAATCGGGAGAAACTGGTTAATAAATAGGGTGATCAATGATTGGAATGGATTAGTGCGGAGTCAATAGGGAGTTTTGAAAGGAGTCTAGACAACTTCATGGTTGTTGATGAAAGGTGGATGTAGGTAGTGTTAAGTAGGAGGAACTACCACGTGTAGGTCTCACGACCTCCTGTAGCTTCCTAAAGGCTGATTCACACTGGCGTTTTTTCGGCATTTTTATCTGACGAGAAGGGGTCTGGGTCTGGGGCTGGTGTCATGATCGCAATAGGTTTTCAACAAAAATCACACACCGATCGCTCGGTCTTGCAAGAGACCGACTTCTCGTCAGATAAAAATGCCGAAAAAACGCCAGTGTGAATCAGCCTTTATTTTCTTATGTTCTTATGTTCTTAAATAATAAATCTAAACTTATTGAATGATTTCTCTTCTGTCCTCTTTCCTCTTTGAGTTAAGTTCGAGAAGCCCAAATATATTCCTATATTCCTTCCAAATGATATTTCTTCTTACATGCCTTAAATCTCTGTTTTTCATTTCTTATAACTTTTCATTGCTTTCGATTTCCACTTTTACCTTTTGTCTGAATTATATTGCTTTGCTCTCTCTCTCAGCCCGTCAGGGTGGCAAGGTTGGTAGAGACGTGAGCTTGCAATGTGCAGAGTCCCTGCGCATTCGGTCAGCGGTTCGAGTCCGCCTAGTTCGTGCTGACGTGGCGGCGCTTTGTATAGTCAATAACCTTGTAGTTGGTACTTGCAAAGTGTCTAGATAGGATGAAAATCTGATCTTATCTTGCTCTCTCTCTCTCTCTCTCTCTCTCTCTCTCTCTCTCTCTCTCTCTCTCTCTCTCTCTCTCTCTCTCTCTCTCTCTCTCTCTCTCTCTCTCTCTCTCTCTCTCTCTCTCTCTCTCTCTCTCTCTCTCTCTCTCTCTCTCTCGTTTTTTTTCTCTCGTTCTATTTTTCTTTTCAGTTCCTCCCACTTCCCTTCTGGTCCCTTTATTTTACATTTTCCCATCTCACTTTTCCACATATTTCCCGCTTTCATACATTTATCACTTTACCCTTTTCAACCCTTTTTCGTTTCCCTTTCCACCTAATTTCGCCTCTCACTCTCCAGCCTCCTCCACTTCCTTCCTTCTCGCTTCAGCCTCCCTCCTCGTTTCTCCACACAATGAAGTCTAATTTAAGATTTTTTTGTCATGCACGCCCCACCACCCTGCATGACCCTTCAGCCACATGACTAGCAGGAGCGCCTCTCTCTCTCTCTCTCTCTCTCTCTCTCCTCTCTCTCTCTCTCTCTCTCTCTCTCTCTCTCTCTCTCCTCTCCTCTCCTCTCTCTCTCTCTCTCTCTCTCTCTCTCTCTCTCTCTCTCTCTCTCTCTCTCTCTCTCTCTCTCTCTCTCTCTCTCTCTCTCTCTCTCTCTCTCAATTTTGATTAAATGCCGGATATATTTTTGGTATTTCTTTTTCAAAAGTTTATTTCACAGTAATTATTTTTTTGATAAAATTTTCTTCATTATTTGGGATGTTTAATGCTGCGAAAAAGCACCGTGATTATTTTCTTTAAAACATATACTAATTTGAGATATCATACGTAGTAAATTCCATACAAAATCGTAATAGTCGTAGTTTTCCTCGAAGATGCTTAAGTTTTCTATTTATTCTACATTTATTTTCGGCGATAAACTTGTCAATTAATTTCTAAGGATGTAATTACTGTAACGTTATAACTTAGGTGCATACATATGATTATTATATAAACAAGACGTACAATATAGCGAAATAGACCGCAGGAAACACCACCAGGGTGTAATGTCCTGATCCTCGCCCCATATGAAGGCAGTAAAGCAGATGACTTACTTCTTCCCTTCACTCTTAACGAAGGAAACACTACGTGCGCGCATGTGGTGCTTTAGCGTCTACGACGTTTTGATATATAATACATGTATTTATTGTTAAAAACGCAGACATAATACTAACTTATTTTAGTTTAATAGTACGCACGCACGCACGCATCCCCCCCCCCCACACACACAAAACACATACACACACAAACACACACGCACACACACTCTCTAGATGCGTGTGTGAGATGTGAGATGCCTTAACAATATAAAGAAGTACAGCTCCTCTCATAGAAATGTAGAAGTTTGGGATGGAGTAAATGAGGAGGTGATATTGGCAAAGAATATGGACCAGTTGAAAGAAAGACTAGATAAATGTAGATACGGAGACGGGAACACACGAGTGTAGCTCAGGCAGGCCCTGTAAAACACAACTATATAGGTTAATACAACTAGGTAAATACTAGTAGTTAGTAGTGAAGCAGAAGTAGGATCACACACAAGAGTACTGAGGCAGAGTCTAGGATCTAGAACAGAAGCTCAATAATCTTGAAACCAGTTGGTCATCTTGAAATTCCATGTCAATAAAGACGTTATTCGGGACACAAGTCTTGTAAAACTCACCCCTACAATTTAGTCACTTTAACTCTAATCTTACAGTATGAGAAAGGCAAGAAATAGTTCATACCTAATACTCAGACCCTTGGTCTTTTCAGCATCCTGGTGGTGGTAAGCAAGAGCAGCCATATATCTACGAGTGATCTCGTTTCACAGCGAAAAAATATATGTTACGATGACGACCTTCGCGAAAGTGCTGGCGTGGATATAACTCCACGCCAGCCTGGACCTGCAAGCACCCAGCGGGGGCATACCTAGGAGACTCTGACAGTGGGAGAACCAGGGCGGCCTGGGGTGACTGGGGCCCTTCCAGACTCCCGGCATGCTGAATCTGTACGTCTCCAGCCCAGCCCCGCAGCGTTGCTGGTGGAGCTTCGTGCTCGTGGTGGAATCATTCCTAACGGCTCGCCAGGCCAAAAAACACGATTAATGCCTCGAAAAGCACTTCATGGAAATAACAGAGGCCTACTGGGCCTTTAGCTGCACCTGCCTGTTGGTCTTTGCGGTGGTGGCTCTTCTCGCTTTTGTGTTTAAGTTCGTGCCGTCACTGAGGCACCGTTGCCCCAGTGCAGACCAACAGATCGTCGTGTTTGTGCCGTGATGCTCACTACAGGAGGAGTCTCGATCCCAGCTCGACATGTTGGTGATGATATAACCTCAGAACTTCATGGAATACGTAAACTGCCGCGATTCCCTCCCCTCGATGGGCCAGCCTATGATCTTCGTAAATTTCGTTTTTTTCTGAGTATGGAACGGTTAATCAACGCCTCAAGCTCCTTTCCCTTACATATCCCCAAGGCCGTACCCGTTCCAGCGCCGAGTCAATAATGATGTCAAACAAGTGTACTGCCAAGCAAGTGACCTGATCCTCCCAAGCTTCAACCTCTGCTTCTGATGTTACTTCAGGAGCTTCTTCCCCGACTCCAAACATCAATTGTCAGGCCCCACATTTGTCCAGCATTGTCCAGGACACAATGCAACCTTCCCTCATCGATTGTGTTATCTCCTTCCCCTCAACAACTAATGATTTCACAGCCCCAACCAAGCCTTCAGCCTATCTCTTCACCACTAAGGCTTCAACCAATCTCTCCCCACTAAGATTTCAGCCAATATCTCCGCCACTGAGAATACAGCCTATTTCTCCACCACTAAGTCTTTAGCCAATCTCTCCACCACTAAGCCTTCAACCTGTCTTTCCGCAACTAAGTCCTCACCCTATCTCTTCACCACAAAGGATTCAGCCAATCTCTCCACCACTAAGGCTTCAGCCAATCTCTCCACCACTAAGGCTTCAGCCAATCTCTCCACCACTAAGGCTTCAGCCAATCTCTCCGCCACTAAGGCTTCAGCCAATCTCTCCACCACTAAGGCTTCAGCCAATCTCTCCACCACTAAGGCTTCAGCCAATCTCTCCACCACTAAGGCTTCAGCCAATCTCTCCACCACTAAGGCTTCAGCCAATCTCTCCACCACTAAGGCTTCAGCCAATCTCTCCACCACTAAGGCTTCAGCCAATCTCTCCGCCACTAAGGCTTCAGCCAATCTCTCCGCCACTAAGGCTTCAGCCAATCTCTCCGCCACTAAGGCTTCAGCCAATCTCTCCGCCACTAAGGCTTCAGCCAATCTCTCCGCCACTAAGGCTTCAGCCAATCTCTCCGCCACTAAGGCTTCAGCCAATCTCTCCGCCACTAAGGCTTCAGCAAATCTTTCTGCCATTAAGACTTCAGCCAATCTCTCAAAAACACTGTTCACACTGTGCCAATTTTAGGCCACGACAAGCCACGACTCTAAGGTACACGAGGTCTTAAATATTTATTTGAAATGGTCGCGCGTGGTCTGAAAGAGGTTTAGAAACGATCGCTGGATGCTGAGCGGGCATCGGGGAGGGATGTGGAGTCGCGAAGAGGGGCACGAAAAAGTATTCCATGGAATACTTTCACGACAGGAGTCGGAAAGGGTCTGGACCAACGATAATTTCCGATTGAGGTCTGAGGGAGGTCCGCGACTGTCCCAGACAGTCTTGGCTTGTCTTGAGACAATCACGAAGACTGTCGGGGTCATTTTTCAAATTTTGACAGTTTCCTGTCGACACATCGTCGGTGCCGGCTACCTAAGAGTAATGATGGACTGTTGTGACGAGAGCCCTCGTCTAATAAAGTACGTTCTTGATAAATGCCGGCTCGAAATATCGACTAACACCTTGTCAGGATGTTGGTTAAGGTATCCTTTTGGAGAAAAGTCTGAGTAAAAATCGCCGACAGTACCCAAATGCTGGGCAGATGTCTGCGGCTGAAATATCGTTATGAAGAAAAATCTAGGTCATTCGGTGATAGTTGGCTAGGTTGCCACCATGACAGTTGGGAAGACCGTCGGTCAACTCCTTGACAACTGTTTGCCAACTGGTCGGCCAACCAATTCACAGACAGTCTTGCCGACAGTCCGCGACCGTCTGCATGAATGTCGTCAAGACTGTCTGCGACTGTCAGCCAATCGATCGGCAGAGTCGTGGTTGTCGTAGACATGGCGCAAGTGCAAAAAATGACCAGTGAGACTTGTCTTATGACTAGTTGCCCACATGTCGCTAACATACTGGCAATTAGTTGGACGAATGTCCCAGACAGGTGACGATCATCGGCATCCCCCCAATCTAGGAGCGTGGGTGCCGACTCTGTCGACTCTGCCGTCTGTCGATTGGGTTAGCTAACCCAAGACGTCCTCTATCCGCCCTACACCCCCAACCACAATGTCCTTTGTCCGTCTCTATGTCCCACCACAGAAATCTTCTTTCCGTCCAACACCCCCAACCGCAAAGTCCTATGTCAGTCTCTATGTCCCACCCCATAAGTTCTCTGTCCTTCCACCACCCAATCACAATGTCCTATGTTTGTCCACCACCACCACCCCAAAAGTCCTCTGTCCGTCCACAACCCCCAGCCACATTATCCTCTGTCAATCTTTATGCCCCATCCCAGCAGTCCCCTGTCCGTCCACCACCCCCAACCACAATGTCCTCTGTCCGTCCACCACCCTCACCCCAGAAGTCTTCTGTCCGTCCAGCACCCCCAACCATAATGTCCTCTGTTCGTCTATATGCCCCACCCTTGAATTCCTCTGTCCGTTCACCTCCCCCAACCACAATGTCCTATGCCGTCCACCAGCCCCACCCAAGAAGTCCCCTGTCCGTCCACCACCCCCAACCACAATGTCCTCTGTCCGCCCACCACCCCCAACCACAATGTCCTCTGTCCGTCCACCACCCCCGACCACTATGTACTCTGTCTGTCCACCACCCCCACCCCAGAAGTCTTCTGTCCGTCGACAACCCCCAACCACAATATCCTCTGCCCGTCTATATGACACACCCCAGAAGTCCTCGGTCCGTGCACCACTCCCAGCCACAATGTCCTCTGTCCGTCTCTATGTCCCACCCCAGATATCCTCTGTCCGTACGACATCCCCAACCACAATGTCCTCTGTCCGTCCACCATCCCTACCCGTGATACCCTCTGTCCGTCCACAACCACCTTCCCTTATGTCACTTCAAATTCCCCCTCCGCCACATGTGCGATCCCATCCCTGCCCTAATACCCCATCCATGACGTCTCAGTCCGAGACCCGTAACAAGCAAAACCTCTGAGCTCTCCATTAAGCACTAAGAGCAAGGGTGCCTGGAAAACGCAACCACCCTAGATAATAAACACCCCTGGACAAGCTAACGTCTGCTGGGTGAAGATAAACTCGTAAATCGAGGAGTCTTCTTATGATTTCGACAAAGGAAAAATAAGAATAAGGAGAAATAAAAAAAATATTGCTGCCTACATGATCGAATTACTTGTGAAGCGACACATGGTCATGTGAAGGCGTCATCGGTAGTATTATTGGCAGGCGAGACGCAACCAAGCAAGGGCTGCCGGAAGATATCACAAAGAGCGAATGGATTCAGTGAACAAGGAATCGAGATAACGTAAGAGAAGCAGGGGCATCAGAGGGAGACACTAGCTCCTTGATACACAGTAGATTGTGTCGTTGTCTTTAATAACCGTGTGGTATGACACGCCTCGTTTATCGTTATCGATGTACCTCTTATCTAGATGGCAGCGAGTGAAATAACTGATCTGCAATGAACAAAAAAAGCATGTTACAGACGGGACCAAGTGTGTGTGTGAATTCTTCCCGTTTTTATCGTCGGCAAGACAGCATCAAGCCATTTTCTTGTGGAAGTACGCTCCACCGATGCTACTCACGAGTGTTCAGGAACACTTCACCCTGCCTACAACGCCCTACCGATGGCACTCAGGGGGATCAGGGACACATCACCCAGCCTGCAACGCCCTACCGATGGCACTCAGGGTGATCAGGGACACATCACCCAGCCTGCAACGCCCTACCGATGGCACTCAGGGTGATCAGGGACACATCACCCAGCCTACAACGCCTCACCGATGGTACACAGGGTGTTCAGGGACACTTCACCCTAGCTAAAGCTCCCCACTGATGGTACTCATGGGGTTCAAGGACACTTCACCCTGCCTACTACGCCTCACCGATAGTACACAGGGTGTTCAGGGACATTTCGTCCTACCGTAGATAACACTAAAGTCGCCAGGACAACGTTTCTTTTTTATTTACAGACGTCTGGTGGCACCTCACCCAGCCTGCAACGCCCCACCGATGGAACTCAGGGTGCAACTTTCTTTAAATGTGCTCAAATTTCTGATCAAACAAGTGTTGATTGTTTGACATAATTAATGACATATATCCATTGTACTTATCGCTGTATATTCTAGATATTTACAGTTCAAAGGTGGATATACTTTGATAGAGGGAATACTGTTCGTGTTCTATTAGAAAAGTACCTGTGCTCTCCTAAGTATATGTACATTTTGTATATTTGCATTTTGCATCTCCATATTTTTCTCCGAGTATAAACATGGCTATATAATTTGTTCTTAGGTCCTTTGTCTTTATATAACTTGTACAGCCTGAGAAAGACACTGCCACATACAACCATTTTGATGCACATCTTGCACTGGTTAAGTTCTCATGTTTGATTCCTCGTTTCTTCTTCTGGCTTACTTTACATTCGCTGCAGAATTGCATTCCTATACATGAAAATATTGTATATAATAACACAATACCAACTATGTCTCCGTCCTTGATAACGCCTCGCCCTCCACCATTACCACGTAGCTCCCAGCCAGCACAGTGTTCACTCAAATGATATGCAGTCTGCGCCTGACGCCTGACACCTGTGCTGCCCTGGTGCACGTAACACACCACACACTGAGCCTGTGTCCTTGTGAGTATCCTGTATCCTATGAGCCTGAGCCTTACACACTTCTCTATTATTTTCCCCACAAACATAGTACTTTATTTTCCCTCGAGCACTTACAACACGCTTTTATCATTTTTTCACCACATCTAATTCTGCGTGTGGAAGTAAAAGGGAATAATGAAAGCGATGAAATTCCATCGGGCCACGCCAGGCATGAACACTTGATGCTACCGCCGCCAACACTGTGGCTAACATCTCTATATTTTCTGTTCCACAAAGTTTGCAAGTGTAACGTAGGTGATTATCTCCCACACAAAAGGAGTGTTTCATACAAGGTAGACGAGGCACTTGCATAGATTTTTTTTACTTAGAAGGAAAGCAAACACCGATCTGATACAGAGCTTAACATGATTATAAGTGCTGAAGCAAGACTCGTGATGATATTTTATCTATGACTCTTAATGAAGGACATACGGTGAAAAGTTCAATAGAAAGGAAGGGAATGCTTCATTTCCAGGGTGGATGGATATCTTTCAGGTCGTGTGGGCATCTATGTAGGCAGTGTGAATACCTAAACATCAGTATGCTATAAGTTAAGCACAATAACGCCGTCATTGGAATCAACTGGGAACATTGTCTGACAAAGTGACTGAAAAGTATAGTCATATCAAGATATAAGGTCTTTAATAAACAATAGTGGGTGAAACAACAAAACTTTGCTAAAATACCTCTGTCACTATTTTTAGATAGAGAAGAAGTGACCACTTACTAGTAAAATAAATAAAGATCAACCACGAAAGAAGTGTAAGCTCAGAGAGATTAAAGATGAGGTCCGTAAGCGAGTATTTTTAGAGCTGTTATCCTACTATATTATCTTACTAACGTAATGTTATCATACTAACTATATGTCTAACTTTCCTGAAACTTCCTCGATATATATGTTGTAGAATAGGGCAATGTCTGTATCAAAATATAAAGTGGTCTGCGACCTCTCCATCTCAAAATGGGCATTAGACATCTAAAAAATTCACGACTTCAGCAACAAACGACAAAAAATTGCAGAATTAATGGTAATACCTCGTCTATAATGGTATACTGTTTGAGAGTTGTGTCAGCTGAGAACCCTGCCAGATGTACGACTGTCTCACGTATTCGTACCATAGGCCCTTTCGCATCTTGGAATTAAGACAATTAAGCATATTTGGGTCAAGTGGCAGTAAAGACGAAAGGAAAGTGAAAAAAGGGCTGCATAGATTATTGGCTAAATGCGACGCAAACAATGAAAAGAGTTGATATTACCGTCACATATATTTTGCATGAAACACATTTTTCATGAGTTTTACCAGATTTATTCTACTCACGCCAGACACAGGAAGGTCAAATTCCTGCAGATGAATGAGGACTGAAGAATAGTTGCTCTTAGAAATGCAAAACTGAAACCACAAAGTCAAGATTTCCCAGTAATCAAATAACGGCGTTTGAAGCAAGCAATTAACTACACTAATTTACCGTGAATCTAAAATAACCCGACTTGACAGAGGTGGGGGCAAGAGGCGACATTTAATTAGTCTGGCTCAGCGTGGCAGAAATGTACCAAGACAGACAGACAGTGAGAGAGAGAGAGAGAGAGAGAGAGAGATAGAGGAGAGAGAGAGAGAGAGAAGAGAGAGAGAGAGAGAGAGAGAGAGAGAGAGAGAGAGAGAGAGAGAGAGAAAGAGAGAGGAGAGGAGAGAGAAGGGAGGAGAGGAGAGGGAGAGGGAGAGAGAGGAGAGA
>JACEEZ010002592.1:565000-625000 GCA_016584305.1 Chionoecetes opilio | reverse complement strand
CCACCCTGCATGACCCTTCAGCCACATGACTAGCAGGAGCGCCTCTCTCTCTCTCTCTCTCTCTCTCTCTCTCTCTCTCTCTCTCTCTCTCTCTCTCTCTCTCTCTCTCTGTTTCTCTGTCTCTGTTTCACTCTGATCCTTAATAAAGTGTATGATGCAGTTATTTTTTTGGTATTTCCTTTCTAAAGATATATTTCACAGTAGTTACTTTTTGTTTTTTTTGTTGCATTTGCTTCATTATTTGTCAATTTAACTACTGAGGAAATGAACCGTGATTGAAATTATTTTCCTAAAAACATTAAATGATGTAAAATATCTTAGTTAATTGCATACAAATCCGCAATAATCGTGGTTTCCCTCTAGGACGATTAAGTTTTCTATTGATCTATAATAATATAAGCAAAAGTGTGTGTGTGTGTGTGTGTGTGTGTGTGTCCGCTCCAGGTGCCGCCCCATGTGACGGAATCCCCTCATATGGCACAGTTTTGGAACCGGCTCGAGCAGGGGAAGGTTTTAAGCCCATTTATGAGATGATCCGATCACTTTTTTTCTCTTTTTTTAGCAGCCTATTAGCGAGAATTGTGAAAAAAAGTGGGTTGCGAGAATTGAGGAAACCTTGATGTAGGGTGATGGGTAATGGGTGAGTGAATGGGTGGGATGATGAGTAATGGGTGTGGGGTGATGGGTGAGTGAATGGGTGTATATATAAATATATATATATATATATATATATATATATATATATATATATATATATATATATATATATATATATATATATATATTATATATATATATATATATATAGAAAAATGTAAGACAAATGAGTATTTTACCTGATTCGTCCTGAATTTCCCTACCACCTTTTGGTGGTAGGGAAATTCAGGACGAATCAGGAACACTTATGTATATTCCCTGACGTTTCGACAAGCGTCTTCTTTAGAGAGAATGACAGACATACTGTGTACTGTAGTGGATCTGGAGGGCTGGTTACCTCCGTGGGCTATGGTAGCCCACCTCAGTCTGGTTTCGCTTGTCTTGTTCTTGCTTCTGTCTGTTTTATGTCTTTATTACATGCCATAGACGCGCCCACACCCGAGGGGTGTGAGGTCGCCTCGCGGTTTCGATTGTCAATGTAGTGAAAAATGAGCGAAGAAAGTCGAAGGTCAAAAGTGTTTTTTACATTTATTAAAAGGGTGGAAGGGCGAACAAATACTCCGTACAGCGGAGGGATCTACGGCTTTGCGTGAATTCGAAACCACGGGTAGTGGAAGAAGACAAGCGGAACGGAGTGGATTGTTGGAGGACTAGGCACACAGCAGTATATAAAGGTGATAGAGTACCTCTGTAGAGCAGAGGGGTTATTGAATTTAATGTGGACTCGTCCGAACCACGGTAAGATGGTAGTAGAGAGAAAACTAATTAATACTAATATAATGATAATAATAATAAAAATAAGTCACAATTGTGCAATAAATCACCCTATGTCACCATATGTTATCACTGCATAAGGCTACTGTCTGGCAGCAGATTACTACAGCAAGTGTGTGCATTCATATATCAAGAAATAAACAATGTGTAAAGATCACAAAAGCAGCGCTATATACTGTAAGGAGAGGTCCAGGGTGCAGCGGGGCTCATATTCCTCACTCCCTTACACATCTATCACTAACTAAGCCTACCCTCCCTATCTATCCCTTCCCCCTATCTTATCTCCCTACGTATCCCTTCTTTCTCACCTTCCACACCTTCCCTGGGGCCTGGGGAAGTGATGGGGCAAGCGTGTTGATCCATAGCGCAACTGGGGCGCGAATAATGCAAGATTACGGCGGCGAAAGATCACAGAGTCAAACGTGTACTTATGGCGGAGCGGCAGTGTGCGAGGCAGGGTGGGCAGGCAGGGGGGTAGGGGGGGGAGGCGGGGGGGGGAAGAATGGGGGGAAAGAGGCATCGGGAGGGGAAGGTAAGGGAAGGGTGAGATGACGCGAGGCATCTGTAAAATATGTACGGTACCTAGTAACAAACGCTTTCTTTGATATCCAACGTGAATATTCATGTTGTTACAGTTCATCAAACATGTTATTGAAGAGAAACACATTTTGTCCCTAAATATTGTACTTCCCTTCCAGTCTGCTTTCGTGCAATGAGAGACCCATACGTCATTCTGTAGCCCACACACAAGGCAGATGGCCGCGCTTTACTAATATGCCGCGTTTTTCCCAAAACAAAAAAATAAGTTTTACATCATTTGAAAAGAATAAAGGAAGGTCATAAACATGAAAAAATACGCTTTGGCCCCTTTTATAAAGCACTCCACGCCCTCTATCATCGTAACCAAAACTATTTACACACTCCGGATTTTTAAGGGGTAGCTATTGAAATCTAAAATACCCACTCATAATTTTTAAGGTATTTTTTCGCTCATCCTGATGTTTGTATTACAATGCTTATCGTCCCTAACAATTTTTTTCCTAGACTTGGTTACGGTACTTTACTGATATTTATACTACTACCCCTTATACCACCGTACATATCTTTTTTAAAAGTCATCGCATGAAAAAAATAAAATAGTTTAATAAAATAAAAAAAAAATAGCGTTAAATAAAAAAAATAGTAATAATAGCCTACGGGCCCAAAGGGCCCAACAAAAAAAAATCAAGAATAATTAACATAAAAACGGGAAATTCTGAATTGCGTAGTTTTAAAAAAGTTTTTTAAATACATAGTTAATACTTACCTACTCCTTAAAATAAAGTTTAATGAAGCATAAAAATCACCTAAATAAATAACAAAATATATAACCAAATCTGACCCCCTCTTTTTCAGCGGGGGCGGGGCGATGTGTGCGATGATCCATGGGGTGAGGGACATCGCGAGGCGTTCGCCTGTTTTCATTAATAAAAGAATTTCCCTCGGTGCCTTCTGGGGGCAAGATGTATTTTTGAAGGTGGGGGACTTAACATTCTCCCGTCTCCTTCGTCCCTATGACAAAGTAAAGGTCTCCATTTTGCATTACCAACCTGAATTTGCCGAAACACGGTGAGTTAGGCAGCATCTCCTGCTATGTATTGAGTATTGGTTTGTAAGGGGGGGGGCTTTCTTACTATATGCGAACTACACGGTTGCTAGGCCCCCGAGTCCCAAAGGGGGTCCTTAGCCCCCTTTTTTTTTTTTTTTTTTTGAATTTGTCTTTTTTCCCTCTTAAAGTGCCCAGTTTGAGCATATAAATTTTAAGGCGTGCCCCGACAACCTTAGAGCCTATATAAATAAAAAAAAGAAAAAATTATAAGCTAAATAGATACGTAAATAAACATTTTAAAAATCGATCGATCGATAAAATCTGATCGATCTGATAAAAATCTCTCTCCCTCTCTCCTCCTTTCCCTTTTCCCCCTCTCTCCTCTCTCATTCCCCTTTTCTCTCTTCATCCTCCTCTCTCTTCTCTCTCTCCTCTCTTTAAAAAGAAGATAGATAGATAGAAGATAGATAATTAGAAGATAGATATAGATAGTAATAGTTTAAATAGAAGAAAGATAGATAGAAAATAGAAAGAAGAAAAGAAGTTAGAAGAAGAAAAAGAAGAATATAGATAGATGTTTGATAGATAGAAATAGATAGTAGATAGATAAAGATAGATAGAAAATAGATAGATGATGATGGGATAAAAGGGGGATAGATAATAGTTTAAGATGATAGTAGATAGATAGATAAAGATAGATAGATAGATAGATAGATAGATAAAAAGATAGATAGAAAAAGAAGAGAGGAGAGAGAGAAGAGGAGGAGGAGAGAGAGAGAGAGAAGAGAGAAGAGAGAGAGAGAGAGAGAGAGAGAGAGAGAGAGAATATATTAATATTTTATATATATATATATATATATAGGAATAGGAATAGGAATAGGAATAACGCAGCTTGTTATCATCGCTTTTGTTTACATGTGCAGTTCAATCTATCCCGGACAAATCCAATTATTCAAAGCAGGACAACGCATCGTATTCATGCCGCCCTTCTCGCCCATGATGAAAATAACAATTAAGATTCTTTGTGTGTTGTGTTAGGGCATTCATTCCTCTAGTATGAACAAAGTGCTTCTCCACCTTTCTTTTCTCTCTCTCTTAAGTTTACATTGTTTAAGTTTTCGTTTTATAAACTTACACTGATGATCTTGTTTGTTGTTGTTCCTCTCTTGAGAAAACGAAGGATTGGTTCATGCAAAAGAGGGATTAGGGAAGAGAGAGAGGGGAAAGGGTAGAGGGAGCGAGGGGAGAGGAATTGGGGAAAGCGTGTGTGTGTGTTTGCGTGTATGTGTATGTGTGTGTGTGTGTGTGTGTGTGTGTGTGTGTGTGTGTGTGTGCATGTGTGTGTATGTGTGTCTGTATGTGTATGTGTGTGTGTATGTGTGTGTGTCTGTGTGTGTGTGTGTATGTGTCTATGTGTAATAATAATAATAATAATAATAATTAACAATTCATTAATGAATTTACACAATAGGCAGCCAGTAGCTGAAAATGTACATTTTAAAAAACATTTGAATAGTCCAAAACACCCAAACTCCTGATGTAAAAATGTTAAAAAATGCGAGTAAAAAAAATATAAACTTTTTGAAAAAAGGTGTACATAGTGAAAGAGGCTAAAGGATAGGTAAGGGATTATGGGCATTAATGAGTTGATAGAGTGGGGACAGCGCTTTAGATGTAAAGGGCGGGGTGGGCTCTGATGGGCTACTTGTTCAGTTACGTAGGGGCCCTGTGACTGCGTGCTCGGGGGGGCAGCAAGTCGAGGTGGCGCGGGGTTGTTCTAGTTTAAGGGCCCCAAATGCCTGAAATTAATGGGGACCTGGGCGCAACGTGGGAGGTCCAGGGTGGCTAGTGCGCGCATAAGGTGTAGGGGGTGCCCAGGATAACCCCTTACTCCCCTTTCTGGATCCTTTCGAGGGACCAACTGGGTGGCGGTGAAAGGGGACCAGGGAGGAATCAATCAATTAATCATTGGGGGGATACCCAGAGGGGGCGCCCTCGTCCCCCCTACGACGCCACTCCGGGTCCCTCGCGCGAGTCTCCATGCAGGCTTCTTCCATACCAAGCAACTCTCACAGGAAAAAATCAACTTGCCCCCCCACATGCCCTTTTGGTGCACCCTTGCCTCCTCCCGTCGGACTGTCTCTTACGATACAACCCCCGGTGGAAGGATCGGTTTCAGGGTACGTGCCACATGCCCCAAATTTTGGGCATGTGGGCACGTGTGGCATTTCCCTATAGCCCAAGTTGCGCTATGGACTTTATGTCAAGACCTCGATTTTGTTTCCCCGGTGCATTCGCTGGTTTGACACGTAATCTCCCAGCGATACCCCAGATTATTTGAAGCCTTATTACCAAGGCATTTTGCCCCTTCAGTCGCTATTTTGTCATGTCCCCATAAACCCTAAAAATCAGGGATACAAGCGCTTAAAAAGCCGGATCTTTACCCTCCTGCATGGGTACCGACAACGCCAAATTCCTGTTGAGGAGTCCATAACACCGTGGGCATGCCAAACCGCCGTAAAGACTTTTTGACGTGACCCCCCGTCATTTTGGATAACTACAAGGTAGTAAAACTTTTCCAAAATCTAAAAGTCCTCACCGCAGGGTAACGACGTACTTTTTTTCAGTAAACCTCCAAAAACCTGGGCCCTTTGGGCTTTTAGCCAGGAGACCTCAATCCCCAAAGGCTTTTTCCTCCTGTGCAGCGCCTCGAGAGCCATCACCGAACCTCCGCGACCGGGGGAAAAAATTCTGCATCATCGGGAAAAAAAAGATCATGATCTTGGTGTTGCCGGGGATGCCCCCAATCACTTTTATCTAAACTTTTCCCCAAAACCCAGTCCTACAAAATGTTGAAAAGTGAGGGGGAAGGACTCACCCCTCCCTCACTATGTATTCACAGGAAAGAAGGGTGGGAACACCTCCCCCACACTTCACGCACTTCCCCAAAGGGAAGGAAAAATGGGGGAAAGGAATTAATTTGGGTAGGAGAAATAGAATATGTTTGGGAGTTTGGGGCGGGATTGGGGGATTTTATTCGCACATTGGGGGTTTTGGGCAGTCCCGGGGCGGGGGGAGGTGGGGGGGGGGGATCTGGGGGGCTGGGGGGGAGGGGGGGAATCGCCCAGTGTGGAAACCGCTTATGAGGGGAGAAATCAAAGCTGCCCGTTTTTCGGCGGTTTAGGGCGGGGGTTTTGGTGGTCAGGGGAAAAGGGTATAAAGGGGTGCTGGAGGTGGGTGTAGTGGGGGGCGGGGTTGTGGTTTTTCCCCTTGGGGGGTTTAAATCTTTAAAAATTCGGGGTGAGGGAAAAGTCGTTTTGGGAAAGGATGGAAAAAAAGGGGGGGGGCCCCCCGGTTGGGGGGGGGGAAAACCCCGCACGTTTGGGGGTAAAGGGCTGACCCGGGGGTCCCCCCACAAAGGGACGGCCCGGGGGGGGGGGAAGAAGAAATCGGGGGGGCCGGGGATGGTTTGGGCATGGGGGCCCTTTAAGGGACTTTTGTTGGTTCAGGGACAGGGAAGCTAAGAGGGTTGAGTGTGTGTTTGGTGGGGGTTTTTGGGAAAATTATCTAAAGATTACTGTTTTTTCCGACCTGAGTGCTGATGGCCCCGCTCCTGCAAAAACCTTTGGCCTTTGGGGGTTGCCGAAGAAAGGGAAAAAGGGGCACCCACGAAAAAAGGCCCCGGGCCCCCGGCCCCCATGGGGGGATAGGGGCTCGGGGTTTTAAGGACGCCCCTCCCTTCTTCCTATTTTGGTTACCCCGGGCTTTGTTTTTTTCCGGGTGAAGCTAAACGGAAAAGGGTGTGTGTGTGTGGTGTGTTGTGTGTGTGTGTGTGTGTGTAATAGTAATAATAGTGTAAAAGAATAGTAAAATTTTTTGCCATAAATTTTTACATCTAAAATTATATAAAAAAAACTTATATATACCATGTCTATTAACGGCATGGGCTGTCGGCCAAAACTCTTTTACGACGGAAAATTTTTAATCTACATTTCAGTGTGTGTGTTTTTGTGTTTGTGTTTGTTTGGGGGTGTGTGGTGTGTGTGTGTGTGTGTTGGGGTGTGTGTGTGGGTGTTGTGTGTTTTTGTTGTTTGTTTTTTGTTTTTTGTTTGTGTGTGTTGTGTGTTTGGTTTTGTGTCGATTGAGTACGCAAACGAAAAATCAACTTCCGCAAACGCACTTCCGCATACCTTAATCTTTACTTTCCACAATCGCATGCAAGTCCGGACATTTTTTGAAGGTTGCATTTCCGCAGCCACAAGTCCGCAAACCAATTACGTGATATTTTCCATGCAAAAAGTGTAAAAATATAGGTAAAGATAGCACTTTGTACTAATACATTATCATATTTTTTTACTAAATCACTTATAGCAATTGATATATTAGTAATTTTCTCTTAATTACCCTTCAGCGTCCCAAAGATGTTATAGCTCATATTTCACCCCCCCCCCTATTGTGATTCCTCACTCAATTGATCAACTTAGATCAAACTAAGGGGTAATAATAAGTATAAGTACTGCACTACGCTACACATTATACATGTATTTCATTGATATGATATCAGGCCCTTAACCTCAGAATTCTCATTCAGAGTCCTCTTGGGAAATTCCATCTTGAGCAGGTACATGTTCCCCTTGATGAAGACGCAATCACTCAAAATTATCGGAGGCAAAACTCGCTAATTTGGCCTTCATGACGTCCGACCCCTGGGAGAATCAGTCTCTTCATGGCTGTGTTGTACAACAAACACATCTACTAGGCGGCACAAGAATGAACGTGGAACATGGCCTGCTCCAGCAGCTTGTTCTTATGCTTCTTTGAGCACTAACTCTGGAACTCTATCCCCGTCATGTTAGAGAGGCGGGTACAGTTGGTGATCTATGTAGCGGTGGGTCCTGGGGTCCTTAAAGTCTGGAAATAATAGATAAATTTGTTATTTAAAAAATAAGTAAAACTTTTAAGTAATGGGAAAATTTATCTGCATGACGCTCAAGATTACTAACATAATGACTTTGAGTGATGAACTGTCACAACTGAACTAAAGATGCAGTAAATCACGGTAAAATCAGTAAGCCTCACCTTGAAAAAATCCTCCTCCTCCTCCTCATCTGGACTGCTGCCTTTTGAGGTATCCAAGACAGCCTGCTCCGTGATCTCGAATAGCAGCCTCGATTTTACAGCATCCACCTTTTATAGGTTGAGAAGGCGGACCACAGGCAGCTTGAAGAGGGGATGGATTGCTGTGGCCATCAGAATGTCCATATTATCAAAGAGGGAGGGGAACCTGGCTTGAAACTCTTTGTTCTCTTATCACTATGACGGTTCTCTAAAAGGTACTCTAACACTGGCCAGCCATATTTGAATGGGTTAGCCTTCAATGCCCGGAGGCTGTCCCAAAGTACATATAGGGTAGAAAGCAGGACTCCCACGTAGGCCTCCCTCTCCATTTGGAGTTTGTCATGGCTGGTCACCACTGGCTGGTCACAGTAAGTTAAGATAAAGATAAGGGCATACGCTATGCTGCGCGTGGCCTTCGGTGCTCATCTCCGTGACAGTAGCCCTTTGAGCCTATGGTGTGTAAGGACCCGTTATCCCGGGACACAGGGCAAGTGTGACATCCGGATTACCACAGTTTCCTTTCCCAGGTTTCCTCAGGTACCCATTTATCAACCCAGAAAGGGAGGAAGAACAGCTAGGTTGGCTGGTTACCGACATGCCCTTGCCCAGATTAGAACCAGGGCTCGCAGATTCGTAGCCAGGGACGCTAGCCACTACACTACGGAGGTGACACAGTAAGGTACTCGTTGATAATATTTTTATCAACCTGGTTGAAGGCTGTCATGTCATTTTGTCTGCAGATCACGTTGATCTGGGCCAGCTTCGTATAGAGTACCTCACTGAGGACCTCCATGGAGTCATAGAGAAAGTTCCAGCGCGTGACGTTTGGGGTCCTCAGCTTCCTGTCTATCTCCCTCTTGATGTTGGCTGAGGTGGTTGACTTTCTGTTCTGTTTGTGCCACATACCCTGGGCCTTCTCTTTCAACTAAGAATATTAAAATAAAAAATAATAAAAACTACGTTTATGGTATTACAATATAAAATATTCATACAATTTAACTTATATAATTAATTTACCTCTGTCCAGACAAATGACAAGACAAATCAATCTGAGCTTTCTATTATGTAGTATATATATACTTTGTTACTATATTATATTACATATTATATATTACTTGCAAGGATTGAGTTGCGAGTAAATTAGTGCGTCGCGGTGGTAAGGCGACAGGGTTTTGCACTCCTGTGAAGGAAGATATAAGTGTGCGACGCCGCCTCCGTGCCCGCACAAAACCTTGGTTCCCCTAATCAGCCTCTGTGGCAGGCGGGACCTCAGAGGGGAGAGGGGGGCGCGAGGTGACCTGGCAAAAGTAAGTGTCCCGTGAGTAGGCTACCATCCTCGTACTCTGTTACAGCGGGGGAAACTGAGGAGAAAGCCAGCGCGCCTGATAACATGGGTGTGTAGCAGGGGGAAAGGCAACTGCTGACCACTGGTATAAAAGAGACCTATCCTTCCCCCACTAGCTGCAGGAGTTGTGGAGGGCGTAGTGAACGCCATATTAATAAAGGCACGGCAAACCACCGTGCGGCTGAGAGCAGACGTCAAAAAATTGTTTGCACGGCACGAGGGATAGCGGTTACCTCGCACCTCGGCCTACGATAACGCAGGGTCAAGACTGTCTCCTCACCACCGCGACGCACTTATTCATTCAAAACACACACCTTGCAAGTAATATTTAGCTCTAAAGCAGACATGGGTCCTGTAGGCAAATAATATTGTCACCAGCTAACGAGCATAACACTTCCCACACCTCTGGGCTTCTCACCGTGTCCGTATCACAGTTTTATGGTCCTCTGACCTCCCACTTCTTGCTCATAAATTATGCGCTAATTATATGCAAAAATGTGTATGAGGATGATGGTTGTTTGGGTTTTTTCTAAATCCTGCGGTTGTTTCATAATCTCGTGTGAGAGTACACGATAATAGAATACACAAGTGCTTGTGGGCCCTTCGGGGCCCCATGTATTGATGTTTGTAGTAGTAGTATATATTAGACAAAAATGTGAGTGCAAACTCCAATATTTGTTGTTGCTGTCGTTGGTCACGGGTCAAAGTGCCTCGGGTAGACCACCTACTACCACCGTAGCCTGCCTCACCCCACCCGCACGCCTGTCTCCCCCCAGTGCCACGCCTGCCTCACCCCAAACCCCATGCCTGTCTCATCCAGCTCCACGCCTCCCCCACTCCAAGCCCACACCTGTCTCACCCCAGCCCCACGCCTGCCCTCACCACGGGCCCTACAACCTGCCTCACTCATGCCCCACGCCTGTCCTGCAGCACACACACCACAACACCACACCACACACATACACACACACACACCACACACCATGCACACACACCCCCACGCACGCACGCACTACGCACGCAAAGCACACAAAACATATGCATACACACCACACAATGCATGCGTTTCACACACACACCACACCACACACCACACACACACACACCACACACACACACACACACACACACACACACACACACACACACACCAAAATAAACGTAAGTCCATGAGTCTACGGAATTTGTGAAATGCGGCAAAATGTTACCGCAGAGTCTTTCCTGTAAACTAATATCTGAAAGTATTTTTAGCCCAAAAAACCCCTTTAAAAAGATTCAATCAAAATGGGACCGAGCCGCCTACCCCCCTGAGAATTATTTGCGATTTTTTTAGTCTACTCTCATCAAAAATTGGAAAATTTACGTTTCAGCTACCCAAAACAGACAGACAACAGACAGACAGACAGACAGACAGACAGACAGACACGACAGACAGACAGACAGACAGACAACGGCTACTCCTATAGTATATTAGACAAGTGCTTGTGGGCCCTTCGGACCCATGTATTAATGTTTGTAGTAGTATTTCATTAGACAACATGTGATTGCAAACTCCAATCGTGTTGTTGTTGTCGTTGGTCACTGGTCAAAGTGCCTCGGGGTAGACCACGTTCCGTGTGATTCCAACCCTTTGTGTTTCCCGGGGATTCCCAAAACACACAACCCCCTACACACGCACACAAAACGTCCATGAGTCTACTGAGTTTGTGGGAAAACGGCAAGACGTTTTCCGCAGAGTTTTTTTCCCGTAATCTAATACTCCTAAAAGTGTTTTTAGCCAAAACCCCCCTTCAAAATTTTCAATCGACATGGGACTAAGCCGCTTACCACCTACGATTTATTTGCGATTTTTTTAGTCTGCTCTCATCAAAATTTAATTTACAGTTTCGGCTACCCAAAACAGACACACACACACACGGCTACTCCTATAATAGTATATTAGACAAGTGCTTGTGGGCCCTTCGGGCCCATGTATTGATGTTTGGGAGTAGTATACGTATATTAGACAACATTTGATTGCAAACTCCAAACGTGTTGTTGCTGTCGTTGGGCACTGGTCCAAAATGCCTCGGGGTAGACCACGTTCCGTGTGATTCCAACCCTTTGTGTTCCGTGTGATTCCAACCCTTTTTGTTCCGTGTGATTCCAACCCTTTGTGTTCCATGTGATTCCAACCCTTTGTGTTCCGTGTGATTCCAACCCTTTGTGTTCCATGTGATTCCAACCCTTTGTGTTCCGTGTGATTCCAACCCTTTGTGTTCCGTGTGATTCCAACCCTTTGTGTTCCGTGTGATTCCAACCCTTTGTGTTCCATGTGATTCCAACCCTTTTTGTGTTCCGTGTGATTCCAACCCTGTGTGTTCCGTGTGATTCCAACCCTTTGTGTTCCGTGTGATTCCAACCCTTTGTGTTCCGTGTGATTCCAACCCTTTGTGTTCCGTGTGATTCCAACCCTTTGTGCTCCGTGTGATTCCAACACACACACACAATCACACACGCACACAAACGTAAGTCCATGAGTCTACTAAGTTTGTGGAATGCGGCAAGACGTTACCGCACAGTTTTTCCTGTAATCTAATACTCCTAAGAGTTTTTAGCCCAAAATCCCCCTTTACATTGATTCAATCGACATGGGACCAAGCCGCTTACCACCTACGATTTATTTGCGTTTTTTTGAGCCTATTCTCATCAAAATTGAATTTACAGTTTCGGCTACCCAAAACAGACAGACACACACACACACACAACACACACCACACACACACCACACACACACACACACAACACACACACACACACACACGGCTACTCCTATAGTATATTAGATGACTGAGTCGGCGAGGGACGTGTGATATCACAACCGAGCCCGCCAATCGTCAAACCTTGTTTCTAGAATCTACTGACCCTATACGTACACATAATTACTTCGTCTATGAAAGCTCACTGATAACTGCGGCCATGGTTGACTGGGGGGAAAACAGCTTCCCCTACTGTATCCCACTCACCCTGGATGGTGCGCTTAACCGCACAGGAATCGTGTTTAAACTTGCCACGGCTATTTGCGGGCGCATTTGCGTTTACGGAAGTATTTCCGCAAAGTCAATTCCACAACTTTTTACTATTCCACACATCCGCAAACGAATTCGGACTTCCGCACTTGTTAAATTTTGCAGTTTGCGGAAGTATCTACCTCTGGTGTACGTACGTGTATGCCACCACAACCCACCACTCTATCCGACACAGCCGCCTTACGATAATCCTGGGTAAAATCCAAACAGGAACAAATCGTACATAACAAACCCTATACTGTATATTGTATATAATTAGACATTCGAAATGTATAGCAATAAAATTCACACCAATAAAGAAATTTATTTGTTTACCTTCTCTCTAGAATATATAACTGAGAATCCTAGAAATCAAACGAAAATATTTGCTTTTTACATTTTTGTCTTCACATGAATACATAAAAGTAGGTGACAAGACTTTTAAAGTGTTAGCCTTTATAGAGGTAGACCGGATGTCAATTTTCTTCAATATTTGCAATTGCGGATTGTGAGGAACTACACCTGCCTCGTTCCCTCCTACCTGAGGCGGGCATTACAGCTTTCACCGACCGGCGATGGTTCGCCTCTCAAGTGCTTGCTGGCTGGTGCCATGTCAACACTCTCACCCCCGTGTACAGGGGTAGGGGGTAGTCTAGCAAGGCGACTCCATAGCCGGCTCTACACTGGACAGGCAGAAAGCTAGCCGCTCTCAACCCGACAACACCTCCACCACAAGCTACTGTTCTCATCACGTGAAGACACTCACTGGAGAAATGGGCGCTCATCCAGACTGCCCTTCACTATTCCGACACCATTCAACACTCCCTGCTGTCGGAGGTGTTAACTACGGTTCTGAAGATTGCTCCAGCAAATCTCCTCCTCCAGGCTGCGGTACAGAAAGTTCTTTGGGTGACATACCCCTAGTCTGATATCACTATTGATAGCTCCCGAGCAGTACGCTTGAACCAAACATGTTTGGTTCATGTTATTTGGCTGCTAGCCAGTTATTGCCAATTGTGTACTGTATAAATACTCCTAAATACGGGGTATCATATTCCTTGACTTTCCTTCTCAACAATCCTGAAGATTGATATTAAATGATAGCCACCTCGGCACTGAAACGGATGAGGATAAATATTTTCAATATTTACGGATGCGTATATTTCTAGCCATCAAAAAATTCAGCCACAGATAATTGAAATCTTAACATACTAATAAATGAGTGCAAATATATCACTATTAAATTACGAAATGGGGTAACCAAGAATATATCTATCAAATTATGCTACAATTTCAATGATCTGTGATATCACTCCACAAGCACTGTGACGAAACTGATTATATAAAAGTTATAGCCCACTCACTACCCACGTCCGTCCCACCACCAGTCCAGTTTGATCAGGAATCGATCGGGTGCAGGTGGCAGGAGAGTCTCTCTCTCTCTCTCGCTCTCTCTCTCTCTCTCTCTCTCTCTCTCTCTCTCTCTCTCTCTCTCTCTCCTCTCTCTCTCTCCTCTCTCTCTCTCTCTCTCTCTCTCTCTCTCTCTCTCTCTCTCTCTCTCTCTCTCTCGTCTGCACAAACAAATCCCAGAATATATATTTTTTTAGGCATTTGCACATTATTTCGAGTCCCCCCTCTCCCCCCTCTCTTGCACTCTCCAACTGACATGTAGAGTGTCTAGTTATTCAAGACATCTGCATCTCTGGATGCGAATGCGGATGTCAAAAAATGGTTGCGGATATCCGCGGATGCCGATGCGGATTCGGATATTCGGTCCACCTCAAGTCCTCATTGCTAACCTTCGCTACCTTGACCTCTGACTTATCTCTATCGCGATAAGGATAGGATAAGATGACGATGAGGAGGAGGAGGAGGAGGAAGAAGAGGAGTAGGAGGAAAATAAAGGGAAAGAGGAAGAGGGAGAGGAATGATTAAATTTCATGATGCCGGTCATGTGGCGTCAAAAAGATGAATAAAAAGAATAAGAACAAAACTAAAGATTAGGAATAATATTTATATCACACACCAGAGAATCGAAAATAATAATAGAAATATACCTGAGTGGCAATATTTCGAAAACATTGAAATTTAACGAAGACCCGTTTTCTCGATACAAAGAGGAACAAGAGGACGAGGAGAGACCAAGGGGAAAGCAAGGGAGGTAGAGGCCATACACGGAGAATATTCACACACTCACACAATACAATACACTCAATGCGTGGCTAATCAACATGTATATGAATAAAGGAACTAAACAAACAACACGATTGGAACCTGAATGCCAAAAACTACCAGAACATTCTTTGCAATCATTAACAAAAACCACAAGCCGGGAACACTCCTACACTAACTTCCTTCTATGAAAATACAACCTGCCTGAGCATCTTAAATCTTAGTGTCGCTTCTTAATAACATAAACACATCAATCGTATTTTTTTCCTTAGTCCGCAAAGGTATTAAAACATATATGAAAATTGAGTCAATTGTAAGAGGATAAGCAAATAAGAGAAAATATTTCACCGAGAACTATCAAGATTAATATCCTCGTTACTTCACCTTCACCAACATTATTATCCTCCTGACTAACCCTCTTTTCTCTTATAGAAACCCTCGAAAAATTAATTAAAAGGTGAGGGAAAGTATACAGGAAAGATAAAGTGAGGAAGGGAGAGAAGGGACAAGGGAATGGAGTGAAAAAATATGACGGGCCAAAGAGAGATATGTCAGGAGGGATTACGAAAGAAAGAAAGAAAAAATATCTGGAGAGGTGATAAAGAAGAAATGAAAACCAACCAACACAACGACCACAAAGGAAGTCTTGAAGGAAAAAAACTAAACACAAGTCGATTATGAAACTTCTTTTTTTCCCCTATATGAATAAAAAAGAACACAAACACACACCCACACTCACACTCACGCACACACACACACACACACACACACACACACACACACACATTAATTTTCATTTAACTTCCTTATCCTTGTATGACATCAGCAGTTTTCCATCTAAAAATATGAATCAACACTGAAAAAAAGGAAGAAAAGTGATAGCAAAAACACCATCTTCCTCACCACAAGTCTTTAACACGTAAAGGAAAGTTATCATATAACCATCGTACAGATATGTCGCCGCTAAACATTATAAGCCGCTGCATTATTTTATACAAGAGATGTAAGCCTATAGTGTCAGAGTGGGGTAAATAATTCCTAAGACCCGTTGTCAGTTCAAATTAAAACCAACTCTGTCCACGACTCCACGTCACGGTGAATATAGTATAAAACTAATCCCGAAGGCTGCCACCGCCTAAAACAGGTGTTGGAGGAACGGCTTGAGCTAAAGTCAGTTGAATAGATACAAAAATATAAAAATCTGCATCACACAGCATGACAACAACAAAATACTGCAAATTATGTTTTGAACTAAAAAACACACGGTTTATTATACTAGTAAATTCCCCGCGACATATGAGGACAGAGAGAGAAGAGAGAAGAGAGAAGAGAGAAGAAGAGAGGAGAGAGGAGAGAGGAGAGAGGAGAGAGAGAGAGAGAGAGAGAGAGAGAGAGAGAGAGAGAGAGAGAGAGAGAGAGAGAGAGAGAGAGAGAGAGCGAGAGCGAGAGCGAGAGCGAGAGAGAGAGAGAGAGAGAGAGAGAGAGAGAGAGAGAGAGAGAGAGAGAGAGAGAGAGAGAGAGAATCAGAATCAGAATTTTATTTCCATTGTTACAATGGCTATTCTTTTAACATAGTAATATGAGTCTTACAATATTTCTGAATAAGATAACAATTGTTAAAGGTAGAACACTGAACATGGTCTATATACAAATAAAAATATTAGAATACATAAAAATTGTAAAACATTAAAATCCTAATGAAAACTTAAATAAAAAGTAAGACTTCCCAAAAGTTACAATATAAAAACATACAGTAAAAGTTATAAAAAAGGTGTTAGTTTAGATTAAAATACATCTCAGGTATGGACGTCAAAAATTAGAGTAAGAATTGTTTACATAAAAGGTGATTTTTTAAGTGACTTTTAAAAGTGTGCAAGGAGGTAGCATCTCTAACTTGGCTTGGCAAGCTGTTCCAGAAAGCAGATCCAGCCACATGAAGGGACCTTGTTCCCAAACATGTGTTGCATTTTGGCACATGGAGTTGTTGCTGTTGTCTAGTGTTGACTGGTTGTTCGTACATATCTCTCACTTTGGGCAGTGAAAACAACCAGTCAGGTACTCTATTATTAACTATATTGTACACGGCTACTTCTAGCTCAAAGTGATATTTTTCATTTATTTTCAGCCATCCAAGGTCTTTTAAATAGGGTGTGACATGGTCGTGCTTTGCAGCCCCTCCTAAAGCAACTTTTGCTGCAAAGTTTTGGAGCCTTTGCACACGTTGTATATGTGTGATGTTGGATGCTCCCCAAATCTTAATGCCATAATTCAGTATACTTAGGACCAGTGACTGTATTATTGAGATCCTGGTGGTCTGGTTAAAATAGTCTCGGAGTCTGTTTATGTGGACAATGGTTCCATAAGTTTTCCTGTACAATGCGTCGATGTGTTCATTAAACTGCATATGGTTGTCAAAGTGTATGCCCAAGTTCTTTAATGATCTGCTAGGGGTAATTAGATTCCCGTCAACATGCATACATATGTCAGGGGGAATCTGTGACAAAAGTCCTCGTGTTCCTATAAACATACATTGAGTCTTTTTGGCGTTTAACATTAGGCCATTCCTGTGAAAATACTGTTGTGCTTTCTTTAGTGATTGTTCGCTCCTAAGCATTAAGTCTTGTATATTTTTGACACTGCCTGTGTGAATTAACCGGGTGTCATCAGCATATTGCTGGACCATATATTTACAAACTTTAATAGTAACTATACATCTGGAATAATACATTATCCAATATCAGACCACCTCCCAATATTCCTTAATATCTCTACGCCAATCAAATCACATAAACTTCACAAAATTGTATTTAGATCGACAACTAAAACGAACAAGCTAATTTTTTCGAACAAACTAAGTGCTATTGAATGGAATGTTTTGTTAAAACAAAAAATCAAGAACAAGTAAACCATGGGAAACAAATAAGAAAACCCTTTTTTAACAATAAACAATAAACCAATGCGTGGTCATCAACATGTTAATAATAAGGACCCAAACAAACAAACGATTGGAACACGAATGCAAAAACTACCAGAACATTCTTTGCAAAACATTAACAAAAACCACAAGCCAGGGAAGACACTCAACACTAACTTCCTCTATGAAAATAACTGCACTGAGCATCTAAATAGTGTCGCTTTAATAACATAAACACATCAATCGTATTTTTTTCCTTAGTCGAAAGAGTATTAAACACATAATGAAAATAGTCAATTGTAAGGGATAAGCAATCGAGAAAATATTTACACGAGAATTCAAGATTAATATCCTCGTTACTTCACTTCACCAACATTATTCTCCTTGACTAACCCTTTTCTCTATTAGAAACCCTCGAAAAATAATTAAAGGTGAGGGAAAGTATTAACGAAAGATAAAGTGAGGAAGGAGAGAAGGCAAGGTATGGAGGAAAAAAATATGACGGGCCAAAGAGAGATAGTCAGGAGGGATTACGAAAGAAAGAAAGAAAAAATTCTGGAGAGGTGATTAAGAAGAAATGAAACCACCAACACAAACGACCACAAAGAGTCTTGAAGGAAAAAATAACACAAGTCGATTATGAAACTTTTTTTTCCAAAAATTTAATAAAAAAGAACAAAACACACACCCACTCACTCACGCACAACACACACACACACCAACACCACACAAACACATTTCATTTTATTTAACTTCCTTATCCTTGATATACATCAGCGTTTTCCATCAAATTATAATCAACACTGAAAAAAAGGAAGAAAGTGATAGCAAAAACACATCTCCTCACCACAAGTCTATTAACACGTAAAGGAAAGTTATCATAATAACATGTACAGATATGTCGCCGCTAAACATTATAAGCCATTGCATTATTTTATACAAGAGATGTAAGCCTATAGTGTCAGTAGTGGGGTAAAATTCCAAGACCCGTCGTCAGTTCAAATTAAAACCACTCTGTCCACGACTCCACGTCACGGTGAATATAGTTAAAACCCAATCCCCAAGGCTGCCCCCGCCTAAAACAGTGTTGGAGGAACGGCTGACTAAAATCAGTTGAATAGATACAAAATAAAAATCTGCACCACAGCATGACAAAACAAAATACTGCAAATTATGTTTTGAACTAAAAACCAAAAGGTTTTTTTATTATATAGTAAATTCCCCGCGACATATGAGGACAGAGGAAAAGAGAAGAAGAGAAGAAGAGAGAAAGAGAAGAAAAGAGAGAGAGGAGACGAGAGAGAGAGAGAGAAGAGGAGAGAGAGAGGAGAAGAAAAGAGGGAGAGAAGAGAGAGAGAGAGAGAGAGGAAAGGACGAGAGAGAGAGAGAGCGAGACGAGGCGGGGGCCCAGAGCGATAGAAAAGAGAAGGGAAAAAGAGAGAGAGAGATAGGAGAGACGAGAGCGAGGAGGAGAAGAAGATGGAAGAGGAGGGGAGAGGGGATAGGGGGAATAGAGGGGAGAAGAGAAGACGGGGAAGAGAGGAGGAGAGAGAGAAGAAAAGAAACCAGAAAAGGCCAAAAGAAAGAGAAAAAGAATAAAAAAAGGAAAGGGGAAAAAAACGAACATTTTTATTCCAAAAAAAAAATTTGAAACATTTAAAAAATGTAAAACTTAAAATTAATGAAAATTTAAATAAAAAGGTTAAAAGTTAAAATTAAAAAAAAAGTTTAAAAATAAAAAATTAGAATAAAAAACTGGGAACCAAAATTAATAAATTTTTAAAAAAAAGGGGAAAGGACTTTTAAAAATTCAATAAAACCCCCAAGGTAAAAGGAAAAAAAAAAGGGGTTTTTTTTTAAACATTGTTGATTTAAAAAGGGGTTTTTGTTTTCTAGGTGATTTTTTAAACTTATTTTGGGTGCAAGGAGGGACCTTTTTAACTTTTGCCGCAACCCCGTTTAAAGGGAACAATTTTTTGCCACCAAATTTTTTTTGGACTTGGTTTCCCCCCCAAAATTTTTTGCATTTTTGGGGGGTTTGCCCGTTGTTAGGTTTTGGGTTTTTTCCCTAAATTTTTCTTGGCCCGGACAAAGTCCGTGGGCTTTTAAAAAATTACTTTTTGTACAGGCTAATTTTTCCCGTCAAGTGATTTTTCATTTTAAATTTCAAAGGGATCCCCAAGTCTTTTAGTAGGGGTTTGTTTGACAGGTCGGGGGCTTGCAAAAACCCCTTTTTAAAACATAATTGGGCTTTTTTTGGGTTTTTGGGCCTTTGTAAAAATGTTTTGTTTTTTTGGGTGTTCCCCTTTAAGCATTAATCTTTTTATTGGACAGGTGTTTAAATTAACTGGTGGCTGTTTTAAAATTTTTCCCGGAAAAGGGGGGGCATTTCAAATTTTTAAAATGGCCCTCAAGCCCCTTAAGCCATGGGAAAATTTTGCCCAACTTTTTTCTTGTACGGATGTGTTTCCTGCCGCGGGGGAATAGCTTTTGGAAAAACCCCCAAAGGATCAATGTTAATTTGAAACAATTTATAAAATTAAATATATCATGGCTGACGCTTCGAAAATGCTTTTGGTAAGTCAAAAGAGGGTAAGGGGGGGAGACTTTTTTTGTACAATTTTGAATAAACTTTTTAGAAAGATTTAAAAGAGCTGAATCCCGTAGAAAGCCGGGCTCGGATTCAGAAAAGGGGGAGAGAAAGAGAGAGAGAGAAGAGAGAGAGAGAGAGGGGGAAGGAGAGAGGAGGGGGAGAGGAGGGGAGAGAGCAGAGAGAGGAGAGAGAGGAAGAAAGGGGGAGGAAGGGAGAGAGAGAGGGGGGGAAAGGGGGGAGAGAGAGAGAGGAAAAAGAGGGGAGAGAGAGAAAAAAGAGGAAGGGGAGGAGAAAAGAGAGAGAGAGAGAGGAGGGGGGGGAGAGGGGAGAGAGAGAGAGGGGGAGGGGAGGGGAGAGAGGGAAAAGAGAGAGAAGGAGGAGGGAGAGGAGGGGAGGAGAAAAAAAAAAAGAAACAGAAAAGTAAGAAAGGTGTAAAAAAAAAGAGGCCCAAAGGAGGACGGTACCAGGAGGACGAAAGAGGGGGAAGACTTCGGGAAAAAGATTTTGGAAGAAAATCGGCGAGAGAAAGGGGACGATAAAAGGGGAAAAAAGCATAAAGAAATAAAATTTTTAAATATTAAAGAAATTATAAAAGGAAAAGGAGTGAGAAGAAGAAAGGAAAAACGAAAAAGAACAAGAGAAGGGGGGGGGGGGGTGGGAAAGAAAAGAAGATGGTAGAAGAGGATCGAGGAAGTGATGGAAAAAGGGGGAGGGAGGGATTGGGGGGCAGAGGGAAAGAGAAATGAGGGTAAAGTGACGGGAGAGACGCCGCAATAATGTGATGCCAGATGTGTGACGACTTGACGAGTAACAGGCCAACCACTATACAGCACGGTCCTAGCAGCCGATCAGTGTGCTGCCCTCACGGGCCTCACGTGGTCGCAAGCTCTGTTCCTGATTTGCTTCGTTTTCGTTCATTTCTTTGTGGAAATGGTTTCATCAGCCAAAAAACGAAGATATTATGATGGAAGTATATAAAGTATATACTGGTTTTACATCGCTAGATAAGGCGGGGCAAGTGCAGTATCAGTGCGTGATATGCTTCAAAGTTCCTTCTGCTGACTCCATGAAGCCGAGTTTACTGATGCAGCACCTGAATGGATGTCATCCAACAATGCAGAACCAAGATGTTGATTTCTTCAAGCGGGTGGAATCAAGTGCGAAGCATACATGATTTGATAAATCTGGCCGATTGCACCAGTAATTTCATGCAGGTCTTGTTGCTTCATACAAAGTTGCCCTTAATTATGATTGCCAGAGCAACAAAAAAACACAACATTGCTGAACATCTGATTCTTCCTTGTTGCAGAGATATTGTGGATTGCATGATTGGAGAACGTTCCTCTCAAACGATCATCGACTACCTATACTATCGGGCAAGTTCAGTAGGCTGAGGGTGGATATAGTGGGACTCTCTGAGACGAGAGCCTGGCAGTGGCGAGACTAGCAGTGGGGGTTATACCTACTACTGGTCCGGCATGAACAATGGTCACCTTGTCCGGAGAGTAGCTATAGCATCTCCTGCAAACTGCAGCCTTCTGTTATTGAGGTAACTCCGGTTGATGAGCGTATAATGCGGTTGAGAATGAAACACACTCTGGGTTTCATGTCTCTTGTTGCAGTGTAAGCTCCTACCAAGGTGCGTGAATCTGAAGAAAAGGAGATGTTCAACGCCAAACTTGACTCTGTATTAGACCAGTGTCCTCCTCGGGACACACTCATTGTCTTGGGTGACTTCAATGCTACTACTGGCACTGTGAGAGATGGGTATGAGTTATGTGTTAGTCCCCATGGCTCCGGTACCAGGAAAATTAAGAGTTCTCGCCTGAATTTCGCGAGGTCCAGAAGGTTGCGAATTGCAGGTTCTTGGTATCAGGGACCAGAACTGCACCGCTGGACATGATATAGTTATGCCGGAGGGGTATCTAAGGTGATCGACCACATCCTCGTTAGTACTCGTTGGAGGATCCTCCAGAATTGCAGGGTTTAAGGGGGTGCTGAGTTATTTGCAACTGATCACAGACTTGTTGTTGCTTCACTTAAGTTTCATGTCTAGTCCAGAATAATCTCAAGAGATAACCATACTCTGTTCCATCTTGAGAAGCTTAAGGACTTGAATGTGCCCATGAGTATGCAGTGGCAGTCTCAAATCGGACTAATGTGATCGGTGCCTATGAGGACCCTGTAGAACTGTGGGATACCTTCAGACGTTAAACTCTTCAGGCTGCCAAGGAGTGTATTGGGGAGCACCCGAGGTCGAGACGTGGTTTTGTCTCGACTTAGACGCTGAAGAATATCCAGGAAAGTCCCGCTGCCAGGCTTGATGGGAACCCGGACCAGTACAGGGCTCTGTCACGCTGGATTAGAATTCTCCTGGGGAGAGACACAAAAGGAAAGGTATGTCAGGAGTCTCGCTGAGGATGTCGAGGGCCATTTGAACGCTAATGACCTCCGACCCACCTAGAGAGCCCTGAAGAAGCTCTGTTCCAAGTCACCATTTCCTGCAAGTGCTATTCGAGCAGCAGATGGCCGCCTCGTGTCGGACATGAACGGGCAGATGGCTCGTTAGGCTGAGTACTTTGGACAGTTGTTCACGGTGGACCCATCAATTGGGCAGCTTCACACCACTGGATTACGGGCAGTGGATGCCGATCTTTCCATTGACGAAACCACATCCTCTCTTGACGAAGTCAAAGAGGCTGTAGCAAAGTTGAGGGTTGGAAAGGCAGCTGGTGTTTGTAATATGGTGCAGAGTTCCTCAAAGCTGGCGGTGAGGCCATGCTCTGTGGGCTGCATGTTGTCTTGACTGTCGTATGGCAATCAGGTAACATTCCTTCTGACTGGAAAAGGGGGCTGGTTGTCCCTATCTGGAAAGAGAAATGGGACTGTCAGGACTGCAACAATTACCGGTATTACATTGCTGAGCTTGCCAGGCAAGGTGCTTGCCCATCTATTACTGACACGGATCCGCGGTCATCTGCTGAAACATCAGAGGCATCAGCAGTCTGGGTTCACGCCTGATACGTCAACAACGGACCGTATCCTAGTGCTTCATGTGCTGGTGGAACGCCAACGTGAGTCTCGACAGGGTATGCTTGCAGCCTATGTTAATCTCAAGAAGGCGTTTGACTCGGTGCATCGTGAGTCACTCAGGGATCTTCTGCGACTTCGCGGGATTCTTGCAAGGCCAATTGGCTTGATGATTGTCCTGTACACTGGGACTGACACTTGCGGAGCAGTCCTCGGCAATACCAAGATCACTGATCTTGTTTTTGCCGCTAATGCAGTGATCTATGCTGAGTCACTGGAAATCCTGGTGATAGCTCTCGAGGCGCTGCACGAGGAGGAAAAAAGGTCAAAGAAAGGTCAAGGTGTTTGGCGGCTTACTAGATGAAACAGTACAGTCTGTTCATGAGTGCAGCGAGGACATTGAGATCTTGGAAACTTTTACATACCTTGGTAGCGCCCTCCATAATGACAGCGGGTCATGTCAAGAAGCTTTACGGCGGATTGGCATAGCCCACGGTGTTATGGACTCGCTGAGCACGAATATTTGGCGTTGTCGGTACCTGTACAGAAAGACAAGAATCCGGATCTTCAACACGCTTGTCATCCCTGTCTTACTTTATGGATGTGAGACATGGACACTAAATAACGACTTGAAGAGGCGAATCGTTGCCCTTGGTAATATGTGTCTTCGCAGAATTATGGGTATCGCTGGAATGATTATGTGTCAAATCAGCGACTGCACCGGGAGACTGAATCGAGGCCTATTACCTGCATAGTCCGTCAGCGCCAACTCCGGGTATGTGGCACGCTACGCTGAAACCGATCTTTCCCACCAGATCAACAACCCGGTGGGAAAAGAGACATTCCGGTGTGGAGGACGCCAAGTGGTAGCCCGCAAGGCTCGTGGCTGGACCAAGTTGATGTTTTCTGTCGAGATTTACTTGGGATGGGAAGAGAGCCTGCATAGGGACTAGCGCGTGATGACCCCCGGCAGTGGCGTCGTAGGGTGGGCGAGGCGACGCGCACCCCGGTTTATGCCCCCTATGTTAGATTGATTGATGAATGGAGAGGCTGCTGTGAAAAAGATTATGTTTGTACCTCTTTCAAATAATTCAGTGCAGCGGAGAATTTCCGAGATGTCCAAGGAAATCAAGCAACAAGTTGTTGCTGAGATAAAACAATCTCCAAATATAATGT
Organism: Chionoecetes opilio; assembly: GCA_016584305.1. NCBI lineage: Eukaryota > Metazoa > Arthropoda > Malacostraca > Decapoda > Majidae > Chionoecetes > Chionoecetes opilio. The sequence goes on along the minus strand of JACEEZ010002592.1, from coordinate 600,586 downwards.
TTTCGCTGCAAATTTATGAAACCACTGATGGTAGCAACTATGCACAGCTGCTTGTATTGCTAGGTATGTATTTGACGGTGATTCTAATGAAGAGTTTTTATTTTGCCACTCCCTGGAAGGCTCAACATGAGATGCTGGTATTTTCCACGACATAACTACTTTTTTTGACAGTGAAGGTTTGTCCTTGAGTGATGTGTTTCACGTATGACCGATGAAACACCAGCCATGCTAGGACATCGTTCTGATTTTGCAGGTCGGATTAAAGGAGCAAACCCTAATATAACAGCCTCGCATTGTATGTTCCATTATGCCTTAGCATACAAGACACTGCCATATAACCTTCGAAATGTCCTCAATGATGGTGTCAAAATGGTAAACCTGATCAAGTCCAGTGCCTTCAACAGCCGCCCCATTAGGCTATTGTGCCAAGATTTTGATGAACACGAGGCATTGCTTTACCACACGGAGGTACGATGGCTCTCTCGGAGCAATGTAAATGCCAGATTCCATTCTGTCATGGAAGAGTTAACTGAAATTTTCTCTCGTGATTTTCAACCACTTCTCAAATTATTCCACGAGAAACTCACTGACACCAAATGACAACTGGAAATGACATACCTAAATGACATATTTTCTCGTCAGAACACACTAATTGTGTCTCTCCAGGGTCAGCCATTCACATAGTGTGATGTTGTTGATAAAGTCAAGGCATTCAATATGAAATTGGAACTGTGGGAAGCTGCAGGAAATGTTCATATTTCCAAAAACCTTGCTGAATCTCTTTCTAGTGCTAGAGAAATTGACCCTACTGTTCTCAGTGAGCTTATTCAGGAACATTTGTCTGTTTTGCACAGTGAACTCAGATCTTACTTCCCTGAACTAGAAAAAACAATGCCCGATTCATCAGGAGACCATTCACTGCTGATCTTCACTAACGGCCTGCCCATGATGCAAGACGAATTTGCTTACATTGTGAATGATTCGATTGGTCGAGAAGAATATGAAAATTCTCCACTGACCAAGTTCTGGTCGCAAATGAGCCGGTCATATCCCCGACTTGCCAATCAGGCTATTGCAAAGCTCCTGACGATTCCGACGACGTATCTCTTTGAACAAGCATTTTCGGTTTTTTGCATCATGAAGAACAAATTTAAAGTCAAGCTTCATTTGGAAGATGATCTCAGAATAACGGTGTCAAAGACAGCTCCAAGAATCGAAGCTCTGGCTGCGAGTATGCAAGGCCATCCACCGCACTGATTCTCCTCATGTATCATATGTATCATGAAATGATATGATAATTAGGTAGTTGGAGAGTGGAAATTAGTGGAGAGTGACCAGGATTCGAACCTGGGCTATTGCGGTTCAGTGCCGTAATCCGGTCTTTGGGTTCACGTAACGTTTGGGGGATAATCACTGGTCCAGTCTCTTTTTAGTGTTCACGAGGAGCGGACTCAAGTGAAAGGTATGTCTATTGTGGAAGTTATCCACCAACCACCTTCTTAATAATTGGTAGAGTGGTGGTTTTGCCCCCCCCCCCCTCTTGTGAGGGAGGTATTGTCCGCTCATCAAAGAGGGTGCGTAGGGATGTATATATATAATTATAATGGTAGTGGGTATTAATTAAGGTAATTTAAGTAAAATATAAGTACTGGGATAATATAAATGAACGTTCCCAGTAATATTAACCATTTGCACGTTAAATAATTAGCACCTTGGTTGGGGCAGCCGGTGATTGGCCGCCGCCCCTTAAATCCAGGCCACCTGGAATTGTATACGTGGCTGGGTAGGTTTGCGATCACCGCCGCCCGCCCACGGAAATTTAGTACACTTCCAGACCCTCGCGGGAGTAACATCTCTTATTAAATATACGTGCTTGTATATATAAGTTTCATTCCGCCCTCACGGGATTAACATCTCGTCTCTGGTTATAACGAGAAGAACTGTACATACGTTCATTTTGTAGATATAAGTGTAAAAACAATAGGACGTGTTAATATCAACACAGTGATAGCATCTCGCCGCGTCGTGGTTACTGGGTTATGAAAGCCCGCCTGACGCCGATAACAATAACGCTTCCGCCTTCGCCCTTCATGGGCGGCCTCGATCACGTTGACCACTTCGGATAACATGACATTGCAGTATTGATTATGACCTACAACCAATTCAACCCTACTATCTACCAATAAGTATCCTAGTTAGTTGACTAGTTGGGTTATTGTGTCGGGATGAGATAAACGATGGGTTTTGTATAGGTAAGACCTCAAATAAATATGTGCTTGTAGCATAAATTTCTACAGCTGGTGCCCCGAGTGAGGAATATCGATGTTCATGCGACTCGAGGTGGTCGATTGTAAGGCGTAATTATGAGCCTATAACAACAAGTGGTTATGAGAGCGGAGGTGAGGTGTTAGGTGAGAGCGGCGTCAGGAATGACTCAGCTGGGTAACTACCATTCGCCAGGTAGTAGATAACATCAGAGGTTACGTAGCACTATGGTTAGTTGTAGTAGTTAAGTGGTGGTTGGTTATATACGCCTGGCTACGCGTCTTGAAAGGCCGAGCAGGCACTACCACCACTTGATATAATAATTAATTATCAACTAGCAATTATTTTTATTACGTAATTTGCATTTAATATTTATTTGACTTAGTTATTAACTACATCATGGCGAAGTTAGCTAAGCATTCATTATCGGCTAAATTAGCAATGCTCACACGAATATATAGTAAGTGTGAGGACGCAATTAAGGCAATTCCTATTGATTATATTAATTTAAAGACAGGTCTACCGTTGTTAAATGAGCAATGGAATAAATATGAGGCGGTTTACTTCCAATATGAAGTTCAATTAAGACAAGCTGGGGATAAAGAAATTATTCACCAATGTATGATCAAATTATGAACAACAGTGTCAAAGATATCTCGATAAAGTAATTGAATATGAGGGATTACTGGAGTGTGCTCATATTCCATCAACAACTAAAGCTTCTTTAACCCAAAATTTGCAAGGTATTGAGCAGGAACCCCCCACAGGGAGCATCAAGATTGTTATCTGTCCTATCGCTCCGGCACCGTCTCGGGACCCACCTAAGCGGAGGTGCTTCTGGCACTTCAACTCAGCTAAGTGGGAAGACCTAAGGCAGTACTACTCTGATTTTCCATGGAATGATTACTGCTTCCATGTCAAAGACCCATCTCTTTGTGCAGAGCGCATAACTGAGGTCATAGTCTCTGGCATGGAGGCGTACATTCCACATACTTTCTCTAAACCTAAAGCCCGTCAACCTTGGTTTAACTCTGATTGTTCTCATGCTGTCCGAGATAGAGAGGTGGCTCATAAACGGTACCGTAAGCATCCATCTCCTGAAACTCATGCCCTTTATATTTCTGCCAGCAATCATGCCATATCTTTACTTCAACTTACCAAAAACTCTTTCATTCATAGAAAATGTCAAAATCTTTCTGAATCAAATTCCTCTCGTGACTTCTGGCATTTAGCTAATAACATCTCTAACAACTTTTCTTATTCATCTTTCCTTCCTATGCTTCACCCAGATGGCTCCACAGCTGTCTCATCTACTTCTAAAGCTGAACTCTTCGCTCAAACATTTGCTAAAAATTCCACTCTGGCTGATGAAGTTCCTCCTCCTCCACCCTCTGACTATATTATGCCTGTCATTAAGATCCTTCGGAATGATGTTTTCTTTGCCCTTTCTGGCCTAGATCCTCGGAAGGCTTACGGTCCTGACGGAGTCCCTCCTATTGTTCTCAAAAACTGTGCTTCTGTGCTTGCACCTTGCCTGGTCAAACTTTTCCGTCTTTGTCTATCTACTTCCCCTTTCCTTCTTGCTGGAAGTTGCTCACATCCAACCTGTTCCTAAGAAGGGTGACCGTTCTAATCCTTCAAACTACCGTCCTATACCTTTGACTTCCTGCCTTTCTAAAGTTTTTGAATCTATACTTAATAAGAAGATTCTTAAGCATCTATCTGCTCACAATCTTCTATCTGATCGTCAGTACGGTTTCCGTAAAGGGCGATCTACTGGCGATCTTCTAGCTATCCTAACTGAATCTTGGTCATCCTCCTTTAGGGGTTTTGGTGAAACTTTTGCTGCTGCCCTTGACATATCAAAAGCTTTTGATAGAGTCTGGCACAAATCTTTAATCTCCAAACTACCCTCATTCGGTTTCTATCCTTCTCTCTGTACCTTCATTTTAAGTTTCCTTTCAAACCGTTCTATTGCAGCTACTGTAGACGGACATTGTTCTTCCCCTAAATCTATCAATAGTGGTGTTCCCCAGGGTTCTGTCCTATCATCCACTCTCTTTCTATTATTTATTAATGATCTTCTAAGTCTAACACAAAGCCCTATCCACTCCTACGCTGATGATTCTACCCTGCATTTTTCAACGTCGTTTATTAGACGTCCAACTCAACAGGAACTAAATGATTCACGGAGAGATGCCACCGTGCGGCTAACTTCTGATCTTTCTATAATTTCTGATTGGGGCAAAGCAAACCTTGTTTTGTTCAATGCCTCAGAAACCCAATTTCTTCACCTATCTACTCGACAAAACCTACCAGATAACTATCCCCTCTTCTTCAATGACACTCAACTGTCTCCTTCTTCTACAATAAACATTCTAGGACTATCCTTTACTAAAAATCTGAATTGGAAATCTCACATCTCATCTCTTGCTAAAACAGCTTCTAAGAAGTTGGGTGTGCTGTGGCGTCTGCGTCCTTTTTTTTCTCCCTCCCAATTGCTTGCTCTCTACAGGGGCCTTATCCGCCCATGTATGGAGTATGTCTCACATGTTTGGGGAGGATCCACTCATACAGCTCTCCTAAACAGGGTTGAGTCAAAAGCTTTTCGTCTCATCAACTCCTCTCCTCTGACTGACTGTCTTCAATCTTTAAGTCACCGCCGCAATGTTGCTTCTCTTGCTCTCTTCTACCGTTATTTTCATGCTCACTGCTCTTTTGAACTTGCTAACTGCATGCCTCCCCCACTCCCGCGGCCTCGCTGCACAAGACTTTCTACTCATTCTCATCCCTATTCTGTCCATCTTCCTAATGCAAGAAGAGTTAATCAGTATCTTTACTCTTTCATCCCTTTCACTGGTAAACTCTGGAACTCTCTTTCTGTTCTATTTTTCCACTTTTCTATGACTTAAATCTTTTCAAAAGAAGAGTAACAAGACACCTCCCAAACTAAATTGGCCTACCCCTCTGTTTTTATTTTATTCTCTTATTGTCTTCTGTATAGGGACTGGCAACTAAGCGGGCTTTGTGTTACCCATTTTTGTTGTGCTCTTGGCCAGTTCCTTGTGATGTAAAAAAAAAAAAAAAAAAAAAACACTTAAGGGTAATCAGCTCTATCAGTCACCCTTAGAGTTTAAAGATCCCTCGTTAGTGGGTATTTATCCTGCGCCTGTTAAAGTTACGCAAATCAAACAGCCTGAAATTAAGATTCAAACTTCTCAGCCTACCAGTAAACCACTAAGACCTACTCAAATAATAGATACAATCCCTAAATCCAGGGCTACTTCTACCATAGATAACAGTAAAGTAGCAAGGATAACGTTTCTTTATTATTTACAGACGTGTGGTGGCGTTAATACTTACATTGCTACATCCATGATTTCAGGAAAGTTAGAAGGGGCTATCTGGAAAGTCTGTGTCATTTTGTGCCTTCATCTGCGTCATATTAGGGCTATAAATGAACAAATTATAAAAATAAAACCGAATGGCGACGTTGTTATACCTATTACAGTAAAGTCGCCAGCTAGTATTTTAACCCAACAGTTGAGTCGCCACTCTGGGAAATTCAGGGAAATTAGAGGTAAAGTAAAACAAGTCTCTATTTATATTAGCTGCGGAAGATGCTTGGATATAAAAAAAAATCCTCTGCCAACGTGAAAACAAATTCTATTCAAGTTTGAAAGATCTGGCAAGTCTTGTGTCCTGCCGCCCGAAAGGTGATGAGCTACTGTCTGTCGTCGCGCCAAGAAAAACTTGAGAAGCAAAATGCGCAACAGTTATATTTGCAGATACAAAGCATAAAAAAACGCTGAAACAGGATAGATTATACAGTCATGATATAAACTACTGTGTATCATCTTCAGTGGCACATAAAAATCAGTAGTGATGCTATAATTCGTAATATTTGGCGGCTGGCGACATGACTGCAGGTGGCGACTTGACGGTTATCTACGGTAGTGAAGTACGAATAATAAAGTGTCTTATGTGAGGGGGGACATCCACCCTCCTCATGTAACATCTATTCAGATTGTTCCACGAGAGTTGTAAGGTTAATGAGCCTTGGTAATTGCCTAACCTGTCTCCGTGGTAAACATGCCTCAAATGAATGCCCTATAAACTTAAGAACTTGTAGGAAATGTAAACAATTTATTCATAACATCGCTCTTTGTCCTAACAGTGGTAATAACCTAGACCCTACAGTAGTTAAAATGGCAGTCACAAATAAGAGTAGTTCAGCAGCTGTTCCTACTGCAGAATTGAAGGTGAGCCACAATGGTAATTCAGTCAATGTAAAGACAATGTTTGACAGTGGTGCACAACGATCCTTCATAAGTAGGGAGATAGTTGAATTGTTACAACTACCCATAATTAATAAAGTTAATATAGCCATATCAGGTTTTCTTGCCAATACAGAGGCTCAAACCTTTGACATAGTTCAATCCCTAGACCAATTAGGAAGATATAAATGTAGGGTAGCTGCTGTAGTAATTAATAATATTGGTATTAGTTTAACTGTTAACCCTCTCACGCACGAAAAGTTTAATAAGCTTATCCGTCCACTGCGACATCCGTCTTATGCTCCCTAAGGGGCCCCGCGAAATGGCCTGACTGTGCGGCGAATAATTTTTTTATGTTATCAATTTCACCAACGTGTATTTTTCTTTCCTGGCATTATTATATATCATTGGTTTTGCTAGAGATTATTCTGCCTTATGAAAGAAAAAAATAACAAGAAATGCAAATAAATAGCGGAATTTACCGACTCCGAAAAAATATTGAGTAAAGAGAAATAAGAAATACTGCTGTTCACCACTTCGTAGCTCGAAACTTCCTGAGTCAACTTTTTATGATTTATATGCCAATAAAAGTGGATTTTTATGAGGATTCCAACGCTACCATTATAATTTTCATATGGCCAGTATGGCCAGCTCGGGACACGTTTTAAAGGGACGACAATTCGCGCTCACAGGCTGCCTGCTGAGTGGAAACTGAGACACAAGCCCTTATCATTTCACATCCACTCTCACGAGAGAGTTGACAATTTAGTTTATTTTATAGGTCTAGCTTGGATCTTTGAAGCAGAAAAATATGACGCAATTCTGATAAATACTTTATTTTTGGCGAATTTTTAACTGTTTTTTGACGCAATTCGCGTCAAATGCTCAGATTGTAGACGGGGCCCGTTTTGACGCGATCGCGTCACCGTACGTGAGAGGGTTAATGGACTAAAAGACACAGCTGAAATGCTCAGGGATAATGGTGTTATCTTAGTTAATATTACCTTCTAGGACGTTAATGGTCCCTTTCAATTAATAATAGGCGCTGATTATTTTGGGCGTTACCTAAGGAAAGTCATGAAAATACATAACGTCTCTATGTTCACCAGTGCTGGTGGTAAGGTAATAATGGGACCCATCCCACATACTCACCAAGCCGAACAAGAGGAGAGTATTCCTAGTCATGCACAACCCCTATTAATTACCAGAATTGGAACCACTTTCTTGCCCACACCAATTAGTGAGGTATTAGAGGAAAGTGATATTCCAGTTCATAATGAATATATTGCCACTAATGAAAATCCTAATAATAATGTGTCGCGAGGAAATAATAACCTCAAATTAAACACAGGATTATGGTTTAAAGGCCCTACCTGGTTGAAAGAGTGTAATAATAATCCTAAACAGGTTTCCACACAGCCAGACATATATGTAGATATAATAATGGAACCTGAATTGATCCCAGATTCTGTGATAGACATAGAAAGGTTTTCCTTATTGAGCAAACTAATCAAGACTACTAGTTTAGTCTTCAAATCCATTAAAAGGGATAGCTCTGATCCTTTGAAGTTTTGGGTCAGAACAATACAAAAGCAGGAATTTCCTGAGGAATATCAGCCATTGGCCTCAGGCAGCCCCCATAGGAACAAATTGACCAAATTATTAGGTCTGTACCTAGATCATGAGGGCATAATTAGGTGTCGAGGACGAAATTTGAAAGCTGATCTTCCTAATACCACCTGCCATCCCATACTAACTCCCAAACGCCATCATCTTACTATACTAATATACTAAATTGTTGGTGGAAGAATATCATAGGAACTCATTACATGGCTGAATGGCTACAATATCAGCCGATATCAGGTGTCAATTTTGGATACATCATGGTAGACAGGCAGACAAATATTACCTCAAATCTTTCATTAAGTATAATAGATCTGAAGGTAGACTAGCCGCCTATCTAGGTCCCCCTGAACTTCCCGCTGATAAAGAGCTCCTAAAACCATTTGAGGTCAATGGTGATGACTATACTGGGGATATTATAATTTCCGGAGATAACTCTCCCCCCAATCAAGTATATGTTTGCATATTCACTTGTACCTCTATCAGGGCTATAAATCTCAAAATAGTCCAAAGTGCCGAAACCTCTATTCAAATGTTCCGGCGCTATGTGGCCTGGGGTGATGTCACTTGAAGCGGAACTTCAGTTTTCGCCCGCCCCCAGTTGTGGAAATTATCCACCAACCACCCTCTTAATAATTGGTAGAGTGGTGGTTTTGTCCCCCCCCCCCCTTGTGAGGGAGGTATTGTCCGCTCATCAAAAGGGGTGCGTAGGGATGTATAATTGTATATATATATAATTATAATGGTAGTGGGTATTAATTACGGTAATTTAAGTAAAATATAAGTACTGGGATAATATAAATAAACGTTCCCAGTAATATTAACCATTTGCGCCTTAAATAATTAGCACCTTGGTTAGGGCAAACGGTGATTGGCCGCCGCCCCTTAGATCCAGGCCACCTGGAATTGTATACGTGGCTGGGTAGGTTCGCGATCGCCGCCGCCCGCCTACGGAAATTTAGTACACTTCCAGACCCTCGCGGGAGTAACATCTCTTATTAAATATACGTGCTTGTATATATAAGTTTCATTCCAGCCCTCACGGGATTAACATCTCTTCTCTGATTATAACGAGAAGAACTGTACATACGTTCATTTTGTACTTATAAGTGTAAAAACAATAGGACGTGTTAATATCAACACAGTGATAACATCTCGCCGCGTCGTGGTTACTGGGTTATGAAAACCCGCCTGACGCCGATAACAATAACGCTTCAGCCTCCGCCCTTCATGGGCGGCCTCGATCACGTTGACCACTTCGGATAACAAGACATTGCAGTATTGATTAAGACCTACAACCAATTCAACCCTACTATCCACAGATAAGTATCCTAGTTAGTTGACTAGTTGGGGTATTGTGTCGGGATGAGATAGACGATGGGTTTTGTATAGGTAAGACCTCAAATAAATATGTGCTTGTAGCATAAATTTCTACATCTATTTTGATTTTATTGTTTCTTGTTAGGTAGGATTTTTGCTGTAAATTATTGTGAATTCTTTTTGAGGATATGTATTGTGACATTCTGTGTTGTGAATGGTTTGATATTTAGTGGACAAACTTGATGTATTGCTTAGGTAGCGTGAAGCCGGGTGTCGTGAGTTGTACTTTGCTGTCAGCCCTTGTGATGAATTACCAGACTTGCTGGTGAGTGATTATGCTTGTGATAAACTTTATTGGTTATACTGTTGCTCTGTGAGAATACTGCATTAAGGTCTGGTATAGTTGTGGCATAAGCCAATACTCATGAAGGTACTCCAAGTGAAAGTTTATTCAATGATTTGTCCATACTTATTGGGTTATTGTTGTTTAGGTCACATGGTGTTGTCACCGCGGCATTGCTGTATAACTAGAATGGCATTTCTAGTTAGCTTTGATCGGGATATGAATTTGGAGTGCACAATGGTGTAAGTAGATTTGGTTATTATTCAGTTGAGTGACGAAATTCATACATATATTTATTTATTATTTTTTATTTTTGCCTTACGAAGTTTTCACGGCCGGCTGACATGTGTTAATACTTTTAGGTTGAATAAATGGTGAATACAGTACTGTGCCATATTTCTCCTGATCTAGCTTACATCATATAAGTTCAATGTATATGAGTCATGTTGATGTTGTGCATACATTATGATTAATATATATAAGTTTATTCATTTTGTCAATTCCATATGCATCATCAGAGTAAAATGCTTGCAAATATCCATCAGTATTTTCATTTTTTTTTTGTCGATTTTAATTATTTCACCGAAATACCGCTTAGCAAACAAGTGGTACGTGTGTATAATGGAGCATCCCCACTAGGGGTATGTGGATGAAGAAAGTTTGGGAACCTCATTTCAACGTAGAAAAGCTAGGTTATATTAGGTCCTAATTTAACCTAGTTTTTTTTCCGTTACATTTTTTCCTTAATTAATACTTTTCTTTTCGATTACCACTCTAAATGCCCTTCGCTCCTGGATAAGTAATGCGTCAACACTTTCCACTTATTACACAATGTTAGTCCCACACCTTGCTTATAACGAAATGGTAAACGCAAGACCAGCAATAAACCTTGACTAGATGAAAGAAAATGAAGTTCAGGGATGGAGGTAGTAGCAGTTGTAGTAGTAGTAGCAGTAGTAGTAGTGGTGATGGTGGTGGTGTGGTGGTGGTGGTGGTGGTGGTGGTGGTGGTGGTGGTGGTGGTGGTGGTGGTGTTGTTGGTGGTGGTTGTGGTTGTAGTAGTAGTAGTAGTAGTAGTAGTAGTAGTAGTAGTAGTAGTAGTAGTAGTAGTAGTAGTAGCTGTTGTTGTTGCAGTTTTTGTTGTTGTTGCTGTAGTACTAGTAGTAGTAGTAGTTGTTGTAGTAGTAGGAGTGGTAGAATTAGTAGTAGGACTGGTAAAAGAGGGAATGGTATTAGTAATAGGACTGGTAGTAGTAGTGGGAATGGTAGTAGTAGTAGCAGTAGTAGTTAGTAGTAGTAGTAGTAGTAGTAGTAGTAGTAGTAGTTGTAATAGTAGTTGTAATAAGTGGTAGCAGCAATAGTAGTAGACTGTCTGCAAAAAGAAATGACTACAAAATCAGTGACTCACTTTAATTAATCTTCCCTATACAATAAGCATTCTTGATTGCTTTCTAAATAGCTTTGTGTTCCCCTCTCCTTTTCCTGTCTCCACTTCTCATCTCCTTTGTATTCTTCCTACTTGTTCTCTCCTCTTCCTCCACTTTCCAGTCTATAAGTTTTGCGTTTGCTCGTGAACAAGTTCATTTCCTCAACTCCCTGACCTCTCTCATCCACCTCCTTTACTCCTCCTCTCTTCCTTTTTTTTAATACTTATCCCATGCTTCTCATCCCAGCTCTAATAGACTCTCGATTACTCCTCTCTGTCTCTCTGTCTCTCTGTCTCACGCACGCACGCACGCACGCACGCACGCACGCACGCACGCACGCACGCACGCACGCACGCAGCCGAGGCACAGTATAACACACTTTAACACTAAGATATCTTACTTATTCAACGAACAACACAGTTCCATTTTGGTTAGTGCGAGACTGCCTGCGAGATATGAGAAGAGAAAGAGGAAATGAAGAGAAACAGGCAAGAAAGAGATAGAGATAGAGAGAGAGGAAAAAAAACCTGACGAAGGGGACTGAGACCTGAGACCAAGAAGAGGAGAAAAATGATGATAATGAGGAGGCGGAAGTGGAGGAAAAATAGGAATGACAAAGCAAAGGAGACACGAAGAGTCCTTTCATTCCATAATAATGAGTGACTAAATGAGGAGAGTGGGCGGTGATGGAGATGCTGAAGGACGAGTGGGAGGGTGGATGAGTGGGCAGGTGGATAAGTAGATGGGTTGATGAGTGTGTGTGTGGATGAGTGTGTGTGTGGATGAGTGGGAGGATGGATGAGTGAGAGGGTGGATGAAATAATGAGTGGATGAGTGGGAGGGTGGATGAGTTGGCGGGTGAATGAGTGGGCGGATGGGTGAGTGGGAGGGTGGATGAATGGGCAGATATATGAGTGGGAAGATAGATGAGTGGGAGAATAGATGAGTGGGAGGGTGGATGAGTAGGCGGGTGGATGAGTAGGCGGGTGGATGAGTAGGGAGGATAACAAGGCGGAGAAGCTGTGGCTATTATCAAGATGGGGAGAAAAGAGGGAAAAAAAAACCCAGTGATAACACCTATAAAAAGACCCACACAAAAAAACCCTGAAAGGTGAACCCCTTTTAAGAGACAAAGAACACAAGTCATCTTCAAGGTCAGGTCAGGTGATGGACAGGTGAATATATTTAGCCAGAATAACCTATAGGTATAGAATATAGATAGAAAAGATGAGTCACAGATGAGCTCAAGCAGTGATGAGTAAGGGGAGAAAAGTATTCACTAGAGTATTCAAATCTGCACAAACACACACACTTACTTCTGTATACGTTCACGGCAATCCATATTATAATGTAACGAAGATGCTAAGCTTAAATTATGTCAAAAAATGTTCCAGGTGTTAAACAAAATTTCAATTAATTTGTGAATGAATATTGTTGAATATTTCTTTCTAAAAAATGTAATTTCCTTCTTTACTATTATTCCTTAATATATTAGTTATAATTTTCTTCTTTTAGTTCTTGGTCGTAGAACTAAAACAAACACACTAAAAAACAAGCACACACAAACAAACTAAATATTCAAATGCAAACTAGTGCCTTATTCCCTTTAGCATCAAACTATATATTCATAAATATACAAAGCTATGAGTTTATAAACAATAATCAAATTACTCTATTGTAAACATGAAAGGTGTGGGCAGTAATCCATCCATCCCATGTATTGTGTGTAGCAACCCTGTATAGCGATGCAGTGATGTGATTGGCAGCCTGAATAAGGAATAAATTACACCTGTTGAGTGTGGCATGAATAATGGAGTCAAGGACGAGAGTATTAATACCGGCATAAAATGTTTGTGATGCGTTGATTGATTATGTTACACAGGTGATTAAGACAGGTGTTGATGAGGGCTGAGCAGGACCTAAGGCCATGGTCTCATCCGACCCGTGTAGGCGTAGCGAGGGGTCCACGTAGAGATTTTGGGATTGTACGTGGCTCTCCCCGGGTGGCCCGCGCGCACTACGCAAGTAATTTCAAGCTACCTGACCCCCGCGTAGCCTTCCATTTTCCTACGTGGAGAAAAATTGGACATGCACAATTTTTGGTCTGCGATGATTTCTCGCGGCTACCGCGTGGCTGGTGCGTGAGTGGTGCATGGGGGGCACGTGGGTGGTACGTGGGTAGTACTTGCGAATTTTCTTCGTTATTTGCAGGGTATATAAGCTAGAGAATAGGATTTGTGCATCCGTCTTTGTTTTATCGCTGGAGAAGAGATGGCGATTCCACCAGAGCGTCTACGGCTGGTCCTGCTCAGACTGCGTTTGGAGGAAAAACAGGAGGAGCACAATATAGTGCTGCTGGCATTAATCCGGGCCTGGGACCAGCGGCGGCGGCAGCAGCGAAACCAGAAACGTTGGTGGGTCCGCCCCTGGATCGAGCGCCGCCCGATGTATGGACAGTACCACACTCTCATGCAGGAGTTGGAGCGGAAATCCGCTGGGGACTTTGTGAGTTTCCTTCGAATGGAGCCTGCCATGTTCCAAGAGCTGCTCCTCAGGGTTGGCCCCCGTATCACCAAAGGGCGAGCGGGGAAGCCTTGCCGTCGATCTCTAGAGCCTGGTTTGAAGTTGGCTGTTACGTTGCGGTTCCTGGCCTCGGGGAACTCCTATAGGAGCCTAGCCTTTTCCTTCCGTGTTCCACACAACACCATATCCCAGTTCATCCCCGACAAGCAATCCTATTCTCGACCTTATATATACGCGGCACGGACGCGGTGCTGCGCCACGTGGCAACCACGTAGCACCCACGTAGCACCTGTGCGCCACCCACGTAGCACCCACGTACTACGCACGCACTACGCACGCACTGCCCACGTGATCACCACTGTCCCCCTCGTCTTGCCCGCGTTGCACCTGCGCGCCACCCATGTAGCACCCACGTACTACCCACGCACTGCCCACGTGAACATCTCGAAAAAATGCATTTTCTACGTGGACCGGACGCAGGTGATGTGACCACTCCCAAGTAGAATTTGCCCATGTAGAAAAAATGGCCACGTATGAAAATTTACTGCCCTACGTGTGCGCTACGCCTACGTGGGTCGGATGAGACCGTGGCTTATCTTTACGTACAGAAAGAGTTAGAAGTGGGTTCAAGAAGCTTAATTTATTAGCAAGGAAACATTTTTCCCCCTGTATATAATTGTGACAACAAAATTAGTCATTACGTTGTCATAACAAAATCAGATCAATCAATGAATCCCCGCTCATGAAAGGCGACTGTGCGTATGATATACGTATGTGATGCCTGTGTTAAATGAAAATTTGGCTGGTTATCGATGAATACATAGCTTGGAATGTAATTGACAAAGCATAATTAAGTGGATGTGATATAAATATATTACGAGCATTGAAGGCAGAGAGAAACGGGAGATTGAGAGCGCTTGGAAATGGTTGAAGATCTAAATGTTGTCTCCTAATTTAGCTACGAGACGAAAAGGTAAAACAACAAAGACTGCGTGATACATGTTGTGAAGCAAATGGAACGCACATCATAAGAAGTAGGACTAAAAAAAAACTTGCAATATAGTTCTTGGAGGCAAAAACCACGAAGAAAATCTACTCGTCGATCTAAAGAAGAACTAGAACAAGATAAACACTTTAAGTACTAACTGGCAAGCAAGAGTATCCGCGGTAACTCTTCCAAAGGGGGGGGGGACTACAAAATATACTCCTACAACCAAAAAAAAAAATTACAGAACCATGACAATCAAATTACTCCTGGTTCTTCAGTTTAATGGTTTGATCCAATAAGGGGGAAAATGACAAGTTTGCCCTACCAGTGAACGCCCACGCTGTTTATTCCTGGAGGATGGGCCTGAGTGAGTTAAGGACACGTCTCATAATAGGATCACCCCCTAAATTTGGAGAGATGTGTCTGTGTGGGTGTGACCAACAGGGCAAAGGGCTGAAACCCAACCTTGCTAACGTCATAAACACTAATTCCTCTTAAGGCACGTGTGGGCAGACCCTTCCTCTAACTGTTCTTGCTGGAATGAGGAAAAAAACTGACGAGGAGTTTGTATATAACTATTTAATTCTTAAATGTTTCATCACTTGTCATATTATACAATCCATGTGGAATATCATTATTCAAACGATATATATTTAATTTCATCATTTTTATCACTGTCATCTTTACTATTATTACTACTATTATAATAATTTGTATCAGTGTTACCATTATTATCATATTGATATACCTGTCATTATTGTCATCATTAGTATCATTGTCATAAACAACACTTTTATCATTATCATCAAAACACACACACACACACACACACACACACACACACACACACACACACACACACACACACACACACACACAGACACAGACACAGACACAGACACAGACACAGACACAGACACACACACACACACACACACACACACACACACACGGTAGAGAAAATACATATACAATGTGGAGATGTTGGCAGAGTGGTTAGCGCCAGAGAGTGGCGTGCTCGGTGTGCCAAGTTCGATCCGCGAAGGGTGCCAAAATCTTTCTGCAATCGTCGAGTGGCCTAAGAACACCCACATGCTGCCGACGAGTGCATCGGAGGACATAGGGAGCAGCATGAGCCTCTAATTACAGGCGCCACTACAAAAATCCTGCCTGCCCCAACACATGCGAGGGCCAACCATCATCGTTCTCAAGTAAACCTCCAGGGTCTACCATTTGAGCCCTGGAGGTCACACTACCTACGCTATAGCACTAGCCTACCACACTACATACGCTATAGGCATAAAAAAATATCTCATTGTGCGAGCCATGAACCGTTGCACAACTGAAAAATACAGACACTTTTAGGGGCGATAGGTGTGAAGAGGAGACAAAAGGGAAAAGAACACGCAATAAAGAAGATGGTGAGGAAGAGGGGAGGGCAAGGAAAATATGTTGATATGGAGATGCTAAGATTAGAGTGGTGGAGGGTAACAAAGAAAATAAAAAAAAAATTGGGATGAAACAGATTCGGGGTACAACTTAGGAAAAAATGGAGAAAAAAATATGGAAAAATAGAAAAAGGAATTATGACATAAAATAATAGTGGGATGAAGAGAGGGGGGAGGAAGAGAGAGAGAGGAGAGAGAGGAGAGGAGAGAAGGAGAGAGAGAGAGAGAGAGAAGAGAGAAGAGAGAGAGAGAGAGAGAGAGAGAGAGAGGAGAGAGAGAGGAGAGAGAGAGAGAGAGAGAGAGAGAGAGAGAGAGAGAGAGAGAGAGAGAGAGAGAGAGAGAGAGAGAGAGAGAGAGAGAGAGAGAGGAGAGAGAAGAGAGAGGAGAGAGAGAGAGAGAGAGAGAGAGAGGAGAGAGAGAGAGAGAGAGAGAGAGAGAGAGAGAAGAGAGAGAGAGGAGAGAGAAAAGAGAGAGAGAGGGAGAGAGAGAGAGAGAGAGAGAGAGAGGAGAGAGAGAGAGAGAGAGAGAGAAGAGAGAGAGAAGAGAGAGAGAGAGAGAGAGAGAGAGGGAGAGAGAGAGAGAGAGAGAGAGAGAGAGAGATACATGATGACCTCCTCCAGAGCCTCCCTGTGGCGTCTGCCTATGCTGACAATTACACCGTGTCTCACACCTACACCATAGAAGAGGCAGCGAACGTGATAGATGCCACCAACCGTCAACTTGGTTACATCATGGCCTGGGGAAGACGGTGGCAAGTCAAGTTTGCTGCCAAGAAGACCCAGCCTATGGTCATTTAACTTTCAAAGGAAGACATCAGGCTTATCGATGGGAAGCTGAAGTTTGGAGACGACACCCTTGCCATCAAGGACTCCATCAATATCCTCGGGGTGGAGGTTGACTCCAGACTCAGCTTCGACCGGCACCTGGAGACTGTGGCACGCAGTCTCCCTGAGGGTGACCCTTCTGCGCCGAGTAAGGCACCTGGTCGACGCTGATGAACTCATGAGACTGTACAAGGTTCAAATGAGGCCAGTCATGGAGTACAGTCCCCTCACCTGGATGAGCAGTGCCCAGTGCCACTTGTCAAACAAACAGGAAACACAACAAATAGGAATTACTATGATTATGATGATTATGGGAGGCATAATCATGCAAGGAAAATGGACAGCCGGGTTAAGGTAGACAGGTAAAGAGGACGCCTAGCCATCGTCTTCGACGTCCATAGGTTTGACTTCTACCTGAGAGGTAAGGAATTTTTCCTTGAAGCTGACCACAAGCCTTTTATATTGGAGCAGACCTACTCAAACGGCAATAGTTCTCTTCTGTTTAATTCCTGCACTCCAGCCTTTAACAAATATTTTGTATGTTTCTCCCGGTCAACTGCAGTTCTCCTTCGCCATCGGATGTGCAGCAGATGCTTTGGTGTGGGTATGTGTGAGGAACTGCCTCTGAACTACACCTCTCTCGTTACGGTAACAGTGATTACCACTTGCACTCTCGCCAGCCGGCCTCCTTCGGGGCTTCAATGTCTTCGCTGGCCAGTACCTCGTCAACACTCTCACCTTTCGTGACCAGGGGGAAGGGGGCGGTCTAGCCAACGTGACGCCGGGGCCGGGCTTCGTTGTGACAGAGTGACAGCTATGACACTCGCACCTCGACAATCCCCCCACTACCTGCTGCTGTTCTCAACCCCTGAAGGCACTCGCCGGAGATTGGGCTCTCCTCCAGAAGGCCCTTCACTGTCCCGACTACCATTCAAGTCGCCCCGCTGTCTGAAGCGGTATCTACGGTGCTTAGCATTGCTGGTGCAGTTCACGTCTCTCCAGACAGCGTTACCGTGAGTTCTTAGGATGACATTACCCCTGCTCTGATGTTACTATCATTGCAGTTGTTGTTTGGTTCCTATTAATCGGCGACTAGCCAGTTATTACTTTTGTTTGCTGTATAAATATATTTGGGGTAATTATACTCCTTGACTTTTCTTCCCCACATTTCTCAAGATTGGTAATATTAATTGATAACCACCTCGGCCCTGACAGAGAGAGAAAAAAAAATCTAACAACAAAACAAATTCAGTGGAGAAAGGATGATAAGAAAAAAAACATAAATGGAAGGAAGGGTCAGAGCAGGAGACAATGTATAATGTAATAAAGGAGACAAGTAAAGTACTGGAGGAAAGATATTGTCATCGTGTTAATGTGTCCATAAATCTTTTTCTTTTCTTAGCACTTGACACATAAATGACAAAAGTAAGATATATATTTGTCATTTTTCTTGTTTCATAATTTTCATAACATTCAATTCCACTCAAAAACAACTCTCTCTCTCTCTCTCTCTCTCTCTCTCTTCTCTCTCTCCTCTCTCTCTCTCTCTCTCTCTCTCTCTCTCTCTCTCTCTCTCTCTCTCTCTCTCTCTCTCTCTCTCTCTCTCTCTCTCTCTCTCTCTCTCTCTCTCTCTCTCTCTCTCTCTCTCTCTCTCATTAAACACACAACAATGCAATATTGGTCTGACCCTTTTATCTTTTGTCTAATAATGAGGCTCCCCTTGCTTATTAATACACAATCGTTTCCGCTTGTTCCCTTCCTTTATCTGTCTTTGGGAAGGAAAAATGTAGAAGGAGATATAACAAAAATATATGGGAAAAAAATAAACGTTAGGGAAAGTAGAAACATTACCTCAAGTTATCTTATGACGGTGTTTAAGGGGTGACTATTCATATAATGTTTTGCTTCTGGTACTGCAGGAGGAAGGGACAGAGGAAAAAAGGATGATGAGGAAGAAGAGACAACGGAAAACTAAACAAATCTATAAATATGATGGAAAACAAAGGAAACAGAATTATGATAAAAATTATGTCAAGAGTAGAGAAAAGGAATGTGCAAAGCAAGGATTTACACAGACAGACAGACAGACAGACAGACAGACAGACAGACACACAGACACACAGACAGACACACAGACACACAGACAGACACACAGACACACACAGACACACACAGACACACACAGACACACAGACACACACAGACACACACACACACACACACACACACACACACACACACACACACACACACACACACACCGTTTGAACGGCTTGGTGGGTTAGAGCGTCCCGAGCCATTATGTGGTCTGGGGTTCGCATCCCTGGCCCCGCCCGTTCCCGGGGATTTTCCCACAGAGAAATAATAACGGTTACTGTCGCCCTTGAGCAAGGGGATTTGGTGTGGTGTGTGGTGTTAGGCCCCAGCAGTACCCAAAGATCGAAAATAATGAGTTCCAAGCTCGCTCAGGGAGGGTGAAACTGTCCGCGAGTCCGCGTATCGTGTTACCAGCCTTGAAGAGAGAAACAACAATAGAGTGCTTCCATGCAGTGGGAAAAAACATCTGTTACAATAGAAGTAATTACAATGCAAGTTAGGTATGTTATAATGATATATGGAGGGAGTCTTTCAAGAAACACAGTGGGATATCATCAGATCCATGGGAGTTAGTGTTCTTCATATGCTTAATAACTACCGTAGATAACAGTGAAGTCGCCAGTTCTACATTTCTTTGTTATTTACAGACGTGTGGTGGCGTTAATACTTACATTTGTACATCCATGATTTCAGGAAAGTTAGAAGGGTCAATCTGGAAAATCTGTGTCATTTTGTGTCTTCATCTGTGTCATATTAGGGCTATAAATGAACAAATTACAAAAATAAAACCGAGTGGCGACCTCACTATACCTACTACAGTAAAGTCGCCAGCTAGTATTTTAACCCAACAGTTGAGTCGCCACTCTGGGGAATTCAGGGAAATTAGAGGTAAAGTAAAACAAGTCTATATATATTAGCTGCGGAAGATGCTTGGATATATAAAAATTCCTCTGCCAACGTGAAAATAAATTCTATTCAAGTTTGAAAGATCTGGCAAGTCTGTGTCCTGCCGCCCGAAAGGCTACTGTTTACTGTCTGTCATCGCGCGAAGAAAAACGTGAGAAGCAAAATGCGCAACAGTTATACTTGCAGATACAAAGCATAAAACAACGCTGAAACAGAGTAGATTATACAGTCATGATATAAACTACTGTGTAACATCTTTAGTGGCACATAAAAATCAGTAGTGATGCTATAATTCGTAATATTTGGCGCCTGGCGACTTCCTTGCAGGTGGCGACTTCACTGTTATCTACGGTAGTGTTACTGTGTCCCAATTAAGAACATAAAAACATTAGGAAATAAGGAAGCTACAAGAGGCCGTGAGATCTACACGAGGTAGTTCCCGTTACTTAACTCTACCTATATCCACCTTTCTGCCCCATCCATGAATTTATTCAGAATCCTTTTAAAGACTCCAATAGACTCCGCATTGACCACCTGGCGACTTACAGCGCGTTTTCGCGACGTTCACCCCCCTGGTCCTGTCTAGTCCAGACCGGTGCAGACTGGACTGATGCTCGCGAAAATGTATCGAGACTGGCCCCGTCCCATTTGTCGTTCCTATTGGCTGGGGGATCGAGTGGGCGGTCCTCCGGGCAGAAATCCAAACATTTTTAAAAAGCACGCGTTTTTACTCCATGGGAAGTCAAGTAGCAGTGATGACTGTGAAAAAATGAATGATGAAATTTCATTTAATTTACCGTTAATAACACTATCTAATCTATAGTCGCCACTGCACTAATGTCGCAGGGGGGCATATATTACGAGTTTTAGCATCACTACAGATCACATCACGTGCACAGTACGTAGCTTACATTATCTACATAACACTATAGCTACATGTCTTCAGTGACACATACAAGTCTGTAGTGATGCTAAAATTCGTAATATATGGCGCCTGGTGACATTAGTGCAGTGGCGACTATAGTGTTGTTGACGGTACATTCATTTCCCAAGATGTTGTTTCAGCAAATTGTGAATATTGTAATTTTTCGTGAAATTACTTTAGTCTTATGGTCGGCCATCATGGTGTTTCATGTCTTATCAGCAGCACGAGAAGCTCCTGGTCGTCTTCCCCGCTGACTGTAGTGGGCATGCGCCAGTTCTCCCCACACTAGTCCAAGGTGGTCCTGCTCGCTGGCCTGGCCCCGTCTCGCCCGTTCCAGCCCGATCCAATCCGCTTCGCGAAAACAGTGGCCGCCCGGGACTAGTACAGTCCAGACCGGGCCAGAGCGGTCGCGAATACGCGCTATTAGTCCATTCCAATCATTCACCACCCTATTTGTGAACCAGTTTCTCCCTATTTCCTTTTTAAACTTACGCTTTTCCAGCTTGAATCCGTTACTTCTTGTTCTACCCTGCTTACTAGCCGTAAGAACTTTTCTCACATCGCCTATAATCTATCCCTTTATCCACTTATAAACTTCTATCAGATCGCCCCTTACTCTACGCCTCTCGAGTGAGTGTAAATTTAATAGTTTCAAGCTCTTCTCATAACTAAAGTTACGCATCCCATGAATCATTTTGGTCATCCTTCTCTGCACTGATTCTAACAAGGCAATATCTATCCTGTATTACGGAGACCAAAACTGAACCCGATAGTCTAGGTGAGGTCTGACTAGAGCCAAATATAGGTAGAGTAGGAGAATTTGAGAATTTGTAGGCACAGGTCTAAATATACCTTCACAATTATTGGTATAAGTTTCGGGGTTTACTGGCTGTAATGCATCAGAATTACTCAGATTCTGCTGAGATTTTCAAAAATGTCTTTTCCCACTTCAGAAAAAAAAAAAAAAAATTCAGCTTTGAGCTTGATACCCTCTGCGTCACCGTCATTGTTTGCCGATAACTTAACATTTTTGTTTTGGGCGCTAGGAATCAACTCTCCTATAGTCCTCCACGTGGTTTTACTGTCTCCTTTATTTTCCTCTAATCTTTTATTATAATATTCTGATCTAGCTCGCCGAAACAATCCTCTGATATGCCTTATTTGGTTTTATATTTAGTCTGCAAATTAACATTATTTCTCTCTTCTTTAAGAACTTTATGTGCACAGTCTCTTTGCTGCATTATAGCTTTAAGGTCTTCAGTGATCCACGGGGCAAAAGGCCTTCTTACTGCTTTTGTTACCAAGGGTGCGCATGAATCCAAACATTTGTGAAAAACTTCATTTAAAATTTTGTACTTGCGTATCGACATTATTAGCGGCAAAATTTTTATTAAATGTATAAACTTATATTAGTAGATTACACAATGCATCAGGAGAATAGTGTCTTAGTTGTGGAAAAGTTTTAATAGTAGATTGTAGTCGCTTTGGCTTTCGAATATCCAGTGTGACGGTAACAAGATCATGATCAACGACAGGACAAGGAATTACATCGTGATGAAGAGCTAAATCAGGCTTAGTTGTCACAATGTCACAATAATGTCCAATAATGTCATGGAGTGGGGAGTAATTCGTGTGGGTTTATCAATTAAATGAGTCAATTTAGTATTAATAATATTTTTTTCCATCTTGTTATTCTTCAATAGAATATTTAATAGAATTCAAATTTCCAAGTGCATCAAATGTTTTGTTACGCAAGCGTATAATATTAAAAACATCCGTTACATAATCAAACGTGTGCAAGCTAGAATGTGGATGACGGTATAGGCACCCTATGATAACTAACAGAAGGTAGTTTATGGCATTCAACCGTGACCCATATGTCCTCCACTCCTTCTGGTTTTCAACATTTATATCAATTAGTGTAACGATAAAAACTTCCTTGGCGTAGATACATACACCTCCTCCTCTACCTTTGTCACATCTATACACATTGTAATTAGGTATGGTAACATGCGCATCTAAAACCTCAGGAGTGTGCCATGTTTCACTCACACATAAAACATCAGGTTTCCATTCATTAACTAAAAGACATATTTCATCTTTATTGGCTAAAAGACTTTGTGCGTTAAGGTGATCGATGTTTAAGTTATCCCTTTCGTCGACGTTGACTCTACCGGTTCTACCTTCCTCGTCAAACTCCTATGGACTGAAGTCTCGACATAACCTTTGCTTGTGTCCTAATCTATGACAAAATCCACATTTCAATCTATTGTCAAACCTACAGTTAGCCTGGCGATGGTTAAATTATCCACAATTATAACATCCATGTTTAGTCCCGGTATGGGGGGATGAGTATGGGTGGGTATTGGTGTTGATGGTGTGGCGGTAGTCAGGTCCTGGCCCTTGGTTGTACCCACTGTTCCGTCGCCAGTCAGATGGTGAGGTATGCCGGGCTCCTCCTCCATTTAATACTTCTTGACCCCTTTGTATGGTATGGGGCCATGAAGTGACGCCGCGGGGTCGCGGCGCGACATTACGGAGCACTGAGCTGGATGGACGACCAGGACGAGGCGGTACAGCACCACGGGATGTCAACCCGGATGGAGGGTACCGGATAGAGGACGGGCCGGCCGTAGGCGTAGAGCGAGGGTGGGGGGAGCACGTTGAGGGAACTGTCGTGTGTGCAACATTGCATAATTTGTGTTCATACTATAGATATATTGCGATATCTTTACTATGTTCCAGTTTTTGCACAATTGAAATTCGGGACATTGTGTTGCAATCGCACTTAATAATCTGATAACACCTATTCTGTTTAACATAGGTCTATCTCCGTCTTATTCAAAACACAGATCATCTAGTTACCTTGTGCTAAGCGTAAATTTTGGTATTGTCTGTATAATTGTTACGCCATTAGATGCACCTCATATGAGTAGGTGTTCGTTGTAAATTTCTAAGTTGGCTTTATTCTCTTATGACACTGTAAGTGGCACTATCTGACATATGTACATATGTTTTCATATTGCAGTTTTTCTCCTTTAAATCACTAAGCAATGAGCCAGGAGAGAGAGAGGGGAGAGAGAGAGGAGAAGAGAGAGAAGAGAGAGAGAGAGAGAGAGAGAGAGAGAGAGAGAGAGAGAGAGGAGAGAGAGAGAGAGAGAGAGAGAGAGAGAGAGAGAGAGAGAGAGAGAGAGAGAGAGAGAGACGAGAGAGAGAGAGAGAGAGAGAGAGAGAGAGAGAGAGAGAGAGAGAGAGAGAGAGAGAGAGAGAGAGAGAGAGAGAGAGAGAGAGAGAGAGGAGAGAGAGAGAGAGAGAGAGAGAGAGAGAGAGAGAGAGAGAGAGAGAGAGAGAGAGAGAGAGAGAGAGAGAGAGAGAGAGAGAGAGAGAGAGAGAGAGAGAGAGAGAGAGAGAGAGAGAGAGAGAGAGAGAGAGAGAGAGAGAGAGAGAGAGAGAGAGAGAGAGCAAAGTGTCGCTGTTGTCAACCTATCAACAATCAGGAATGAAGTAAGGAGTAAGATGAAACGGAAATACGAGTAGGATCAGGAGATGGAGAGGGAGGTAGAATGGAAATATAAGACAGAAGAAAGGACAGAAGAAAAATTAATAAAATGTGTGGAGGGAGGAAGATTAAACGCAGGGGCGATGATGGAAAAAAGTATTGGATATGCGAAAGGACGAGGAGGAGAATGAAAGGGAATGAAAAGGAAACAAAAGAGTGCGATGAAGATACGAGTGGTGCGAGGGAGGAAAGAGTGGGAAAGGGTGTGTGAAAAAAAAAGGAGGAGGAGGAGGAAGAGGTGGGAAGTGCCGGAAACAAATTACTCGCGGCGTTAACCGAGAAAAAATCTCTCTCTCTCTCTCTCTCTCTCTCTCTCTCTCTCTCTCTCTCTCTCTCTCTCTCTCTCTCTCTCTCTCTCTCTCTCTCTCTCTCTCTCTCTCTCTCTCTCTCTCTCTCTCTCTCTCTCTCCACGGTGGACCCTCCAACTGAGCAGCTTCACACCACTGGGTTACAGGCAGTGGATGCCGATCCTCCCATTGACGAAACCGCACCCTCTCCTGACGAAGTCAGAGAGGCTGTAGCAAAGTTGAAGGGTGGAAAGGCAGCTGGTGTTTGTAATATCAGTGCGGAGCTCCTCAAAGCTGGGGGTGAGGCCATGATCCGCGGGTTGCATGCTGTCCTGACTGCGTGTGGCAATCAGGTACCATTCCTCCTGACTGGAAAAGGGGGCTGGTCGTCCCTATCTGGAAAGGGAAAGGGGACCGTCAGGACTGCAATAATTACCGCGGTATTACACTGCTCAGCGTACCAGGCAAGGTGCTTGCCCATCTATTGCTGACACGAATTCGCAGTCATCTGGTGAAGCATCAAAGACCTCAGCAGTCTGGGTTCACGCCTGGTAAGTCAACAACGGACCGTATCCTAGCGCTTCGTGTCCTGGTGGAACGCCGACGTGAGTTTCGACAGGGGATGCTTGCAGCCTATGTTGATCTCAAGAAGGCGTTTGACTCAGTGCATCGTGAGTCACTCTGGGATCTTCTGCGACTTCGAGGGATTCCTGCAAGGACTATTGGTTTGATAACTGGTCTGTATTCTGGGACTGAGAGTCCTGTGAAGTGTGGGGCAGGTGTATCCAGCTTCTTTCCTGTGAATACAGGAGTGAGGCAAGGGTGCGTCCTTGCCCCATCACTTTTCAACGCTTGTATGGACTGGGTATTGGACAAGGTTGTAGATCAAAGTGATTGTGGAGCATCCATCGGCAACACCAAGATCACTGATCTTGTTTTTGCCGATGATGCAGTAATCTTTGCTGAGTCGCTGGAGGTCCTGGTGATGGCTCTCGAGGCGCTGCACGAGGAGGCAAAGCCTTTGGGACTTGAGGTCTCCTGGCTCAAGACCAAGGTCCAGGTATTTGGAGACTTACTAGATGAAGCAGTACAGTCTGTTCATGCGTGTGGCAAGGACATTGAGATCTTGGAAAGTTTTACATACCTTGGTAGCGCAGTCCATAATGACGGCGGGTCACGTCAAGAAGTCTTACGGCGGATTGGCATAGCCCACGGTGTTATGGACTCGCTCAGCGGGAGTATTTGGCGTTGTCGGTACCTGTGCAGGAGGACAAAGATCCGGATCTTCAAGTCGCTTGTGATCCCTGACTTACTCTATGGTTGTGAGACATGGACACTAAATAGTGACTTGAAGAGACGAATCAATGCCTTTGGTAATAAGTGTCTTCGCAGAATCATGGGGTATCGCTGGGATGATTACGTGTCAAATCAGCGATTGCACCGTGAGACTGAATCGAGGCCTATTACCTGCATAGTCCGTCAGCGCCAACTTCGGCTATATGGGCATGTGGCACGCTACCCTGAAACCGATCCTTCCCATCGGGTTGTATCTGTATGAGACAATCCGGCGTGGAGGAGGCCAAGGGGGCGCCCACAAGGCTCGTGGCTGGGGCAAGTTGATGTTTCTTGTCGAGAGCTGCTTGGTATGGGAAAGGAGCCTGCATGGGAACTCGCGCGTGGTGACCCCCGGGAGTGGCGTCGTAGGGTGGGCGAGGCGACGCGCCCCCCGGCGTATGCCCCCAATGATTGATTGATTTGTTAACCGAGGTGTTTGACCCTCCATTACGCGAAGGTGGGGGGAGAGAGAGAGAGAGAGAGAGAGAGAGAGAGAGAGAGAGAGAGAGAGAGAGAGAGAGAGAGAGAGAGAGAGAGAGAGAGAGAGAGAGAGAGAGAGAGAGAGAGAGAGAGAGAGAGAGAGAGAGAGAGAGAGAGAGAGACAGAGACAGAGCAGAGGCAGAGGCAGAGACAGAGAGACAGAGAGACAGAGACAGAGACAGAGACAGAGACAGAGAGAGAAAGTTCCCCAATTCCACAGAGAGAGAGAGAAAGTTCCCCGATTCCACAGAGAGAAGATCTGGGTGACCTCTCCAGCGAGGAGTTGGTGGCGCTGGTGGAAAGCCTCAGGTTAGAACTTGCCTCCAGCAGGGAACAGATCAAGATTTATAGTGAAATCCTAGATGAGCAGCTGGAAAAGCAAAGTGTGTTGGTGGAAGCGTTGTCTGTAGTGAACACATTGCTATATCCTGAACAAAGTGAACATAGACCTATATCTTGCACAGCCAGTCCGGACAAAATAGAAAATGACTAGGACAAGCATATAAGGGTATACGCGGCAGCTCACGAGTGGTCGGCCTCAGTGACAGACAGCGGAGGTAAATACGAAATAGAGGCTGACGGCTCACCTGCCTCCCCGCCCGACACCCTCCCGACACTTTTCCTCTCTTTCCTACGCAACTATTCACCACTCCCTCACCCGTCTCCGACACCAGGTGACATCCTGCCACAGGCGCCACACCCTCACCCCGCCAGCCCCCCTCATCCTCCATCTGACCTTGAGGTGGTGCCCCTGCAACCCGAGGCAGTGCGTGAAAACCCATCAGTTCGCCCGCGCTGCCAATCCCAGTTCGTAAGCCAACAGCTATCTCAGGGAGCAGGCAATTGCCTCACAGTCAAGGACGGAGGAATCGTCCCGGAAGGCCTAGGGCAGGCGTACAAGTGAGAGGGACGTAATGAGAGAGTATAACGAGTGGCCATGTCAGGTCAAGTGATCTTGGTGCCATCGTCAGGGCCACTCTGAGGATTGGTGCCCGAAGAGGCTCACTTATGAGCACTGCCAGGGACGTTTTCATACGACACAAACTTGTGGTGAGCGGCTGGCGGACAGGAGACACCAGGACCTGATTCAGGCTGTCAGGGTAAGCAGCCAGGAGACACTAGACGTTCGCAGAGTTGCTGCTACCTGGCGACTCCCTTCACACAGCCATACCACTACCTGAGGAGCCCCAACAACCCTGTTCCAGGGACC
Organism: Chionoecetes opilio; assembly: GCA_016584305.1. NCBI lineage: Eukaryota > Metazoa > Arthropoda > Malacostraca > Decapoda > Majidae > Chionoecetes > Chionoecetes opilio. The sequence goes on along the minus strand of JACEEZ010002592.1, from coordinate 572,750 downwards.
CTACGCCCGCCACCTCCCACACTCTCAGGTTACGAGCTTCCCGCTGCCACTTACGTCGCACGGATACGGGCGATGCCTTCCAAAGTCAGCAGGAGACGGCGCAGATGCTTTGAGAGGGAACTTCGCATCGTGTCATCTAACCTGCGGGGGTTTCACACGAACCTAGGTGAGCTCACGCACATATTCATCAGTGTGAAATACACTGACATAGTGTTCGTGTCAGAGACCTTCCTGGACAATAACGTACCGGCAAATTATGCCCGCTTAAAGGGTTATTCAGGCTGAGTCAGGAAGGACCGCTCAACACAGGACGGGAGTGTCGCCCTCTGCTACAAGGCCTCCCTAAATGTCGTGGTGCTGGACACGCCCATCCCCACGGACTTGAAGTGATCATTTGCAAAGTACTTGGTGAGGGTGGTCGGGGAACTCTAGGGGACAGCACTAGTGGACTTCATCACGGACAACCTTGATCGTCTCATGACGAGAACCATTCATCAGTGATGAAAGTCCATCAGTGCGAGAACATAATCATCCTTGGTGAGCTCTGGAATACAACACTCCTTTGACTCCCTGCTGGCCGTGTTCGACCTACAGAACCACGTCACTTTCCCCAGCCACCGGTTAGGCTCCTCCCTCGACCCCGTAGTGACGCACTTTCCCTCCCACGAGGTACATTCTTTATCACTGGGTTCCATTGGCAGTTCAGACCACGAGCCCATTTTCACAAGGATATCCTTCAGGAGGCCCCGGGATGAAAGCACCACCCTTACCTTCTGAGACAACTGCAGGGAGACGCAAACAAGCAGGTGGAACAATTTACTGAGGCGTTGCTGGGAGCACAGGGCCACTGGGTCCCCCACACGCAGCACAGGACCAGGGCCTCGGATCAGCCATGGTTAAGGCCTTAGTGTCGAACCTTTTCTGACACTAAATTCAAAGCCTGGCACACCTATAAACCTTAAACTACTTGGCGGAATAGTGAGCGTCATAGGGAAGCAGCCGCCCATATGGGAGTCACCCAGACCTAGGCCTGGCTGGGATCTGTGGGTGGAGAGTAAGAAAAGAAAGCTGAAAAGTGGTCACGTCGGCTCCAAGCAGTGGGGGGGCCTCGTAAAGGACAGCCAGGGGGAAGCGAACAAGTTCACTATTCCTCCCCTCCTAAGGACGGATGGCAGCACAGCTTCAACAACCCAGGATAAGGTGGACCTGCTAGCCCGTGACTTTTCCCAAATAATGGCCGTCCCGGACCCCACCAGGCCTTCCCCCTCACTTCCAGTGGTGGCAGGGGACAGGCTGACCTAACTCACCACGACTGAGAAAGAAGTGCGAGCTCCCCTTTCTGCACTAAAGGAAACGAAGGCGGTGGGGCCTGACGGGATGAGTCCTCGTGTTCTACGGAGCTCGTGTTCCAGCTCGCCTCCTTACCAAGATCTTCGAGGCCATCCTGCATCACAACAGGTGGCTGCGAATGTGGATGGTCAGCAACGTCGTCCCTGTGCACAAGAAGGGCAGCAGGTCTGAGGCAGCCAACTGCCTCAGTCTCACTGCTGTCTGTGGCAGGCAAGGTACTTGAAAGCATCATCGTACGGCGCCTCACTCCCCACCATGAGGAGAAACATATCGTCAGTGCCAGATAGTTTGGGTTCAGGAAGGGGCGCTCGGCTGCGGACCTTAACCTCCTGCTGGTCAGCGTGTGGAACAACGCCCTGGAGACCTACGGTTGTTCTGGCGTTGGACATCGCTGGAGCCTTCGACCACATGTGGCACGCCGCCCTGTTGGAAAGGCTGCGCGTAGTCAGCGTGGGCGGGGCCCTGCTGGAGCTGCTGCGCGACTTCATGCAGGGGCGGCACATGCGGGTGGTGCACAACGGGCAGCAAACATCGCCACAGGGTATTGCAGTAGCAGTACCACGGGGCAGCGTGTTGGGGCTGCTACTGTGGAATATTTATATCAACGACCTGCTGAACCTTGTCCCCAGCGTTAGGAGGTACACAGACGGCATCACCGTGTCGATGGCCTTCATTCCAGGGAAAAAACCGGCCACGACGTCCCGCCTCAAAGCCATACTCCGCCGCATAAAGAGCTAGGGGTACAGATGGCAGATTAGTTTTGCTCCTCAGAAAACACAGCTGCTTGTTGTTTCCAGAAAGAACAGTGGATTCCGCCTCAAATTCAACAGGACAACACTGGCACCACAGCGGGAAATAAAGATCATGGGGGTCACTTACGATAGTAAGCTGATCTTCAGGACTCACATAACACAGCTCGCCAGAACAATGGCAGAAAAGCTGGCCCCTTTCACGAAGATCTCCGGGATTCCTGACGGCAGGGGCCACGAGCTGCTGTACAAGGCCCAGGTCCGCTCCTCGTTGGAGTACTCTTGTTTCGCCTGGGGAGGAGCAGCCCCTTCGCATCTCGCGATGCTCGACAAAATACAGCGGAGAGCGGAAAATATAATATGGGATGGCTATCCTAAGCTACAGTCCGGCCTGCACAGTCTGCAGCATGTTACGACCCAGGGTCCAAACCACAGCCCCTGAAGTCTACTTCAACTCTTAGCCCAACTAATAGAGTCAGTTCTCCAAATAGCAGGCTTGGTTAACAATTGCAAGTGATACGGGCTAGATAACTCACTTTGTTACTAGTAAAACTTTGAAAGAATAGGCACAAGTATTACATAACTTAATATTCCCCAGCTCACCTTGTGTAGATGCCAATCTACCTACTATTTGGTAGAATATCGAGTCAGTAAGGGTGGAATTACAAGTCTATCAAATAAACTATGTACAATATATTTACATGAAATAAGATAATCACAGTCCCACCACCTTCACACACGCACAATAATCACAGTCCCACCACCTTCACACACGCACAATCACCACTCATATCATGTCACACATATTTATATCTATGGTCTCACCAACAAGTAGAATCCTTTAATGCCCGCCACAGATCCTCCGCCCCCAGCCTCACTCACATATGTACAACACTCTCCACTACTCCCCCGGCCTCTGAATGTAACTTTTCCACACAGTCAACACTCATCACTTCAACACAGTTCCAGAACGCGTCACGATCCACAGCACGACGTGACACCATAACTCCCCATTAGATCCGCATCACACCACAGCACACCTGTGATCGCATAACTCCTTCACCCTTTTCGGAACCCCACGACATTTCGGTACATATTCCGTAACATGACATACCCACTCCAGTCCAGAATTCCCAGATGGCTTGCGTTTCACATCCCAGGTCACTTTATATGTACAACACGCACCGATACCCCTGTTATACACACGTACATCACTGTAAATCCCGTAGTACGTCCATCGAGTGACCAGCCCCGCGAGCCACCTGTAATAGAGTTCTCCCAGTCAGTTTGTTGTCTCCACAGGCTACCTCGTAACTCGCCACGTCGCGTCATCCCGAAACATGACTCGAACCAGTGAATCATAGGCACGAAACCACTAGTTAAACCACTGATACTTCATATCCGTGAGTGAGCTCGATAGAGCTCACTCACGGGGCAGACTCGCAGGGCAGACTCGCAGTTTAAGAAAAATGTTGAGGCGTAACAAGCACCACCAGGACGCACTTTTCCCAAGCGCACACTCGTTTGGTGCAGCCTCTGTGTGAGCTGCCAGGTAGTGAAATGATGTTATTTTCTAGTGTTCGTTCATATCTGTCATTAATTGTACTCCTCACATGCATATCACTTATCTACCTGACATAATATATATATATATATATATATATATATATATATATATATATATATATATATATATATATATATATATATATATATATATATATATAATTAACTTACCTACACATGCGCAGCCTTATTTGCCGTCATAAGGTAGACAAATAAGAATATACAACGAAGATCAAATTAATTTTAGCAATACGCAAGATAAATTACACACTTCAAATTGTCTACCATACAAAAATAGATTTTTTAATGTTGAAGGGTCCAAGCTTTTCTTACATTTTAGAATTAGGTAACACTTTTATGTAAAGGTTTTGGATAAAATTTATACCTTAAGGTTTGGTTAGGTTAGATTTAGGTTATGTTTGGTTTGGTTAATGGATACGTTTTTGTAATGGATTAGAAATGTTTACGTTTAGGTTTGGCTAGGTTAGATTTAGGTTATGTTTAGGTTTGGTTGATTAAGGGGAGGGATAAGCATTCAGGTCATCATATAGAAGGAATGGTTGAAATTTTATGCAACCTTAAAAAAAATTTGGGACTATTACAAAACTACTTCAAACCAAAAATCAAGAAATTTTGATGAATTGTTTTTTTATTCTATAATTTTGTTTTGTTTAAAACGTACATTCTTCAAGCTGTCTCTCCTCCTTCAGTTTTTCTACTAATGCTTATTTTTAAAGTTCATTTTAAACAGGAAGTTTATTATATTAATTTATTTGTCGGAATTTGAGATTCTTTATTAGTTTTTAAGATATATACAACTTTCGAAGAACATAAAAAAAAAAAATTAAATGTCATTTGATCTGATTAAAACATTATTTTTTCATATATCAATCTTTTGGCAAGTTGAATCCTTCTGTATATCATACTGATCAAAGCAAACTTAAATTATTCAAAATTGGCAAAAAATTGAGCAAGTAGAATCTTATAGAAGTATTAGTAACCAGTCAAAAAGTAATTCTGAGAAAACGGTCCTCAAAGATTGGCTAGAAATTACTCCTATAACAATCAATTTAAGAGAAATTCCTACTTAATAAGTTATATAGCTCTTTTAATACAGATTCCAATAAAACAAACAAATTAGAAATTGATCAAACATAAAAAAGATACAGCATTTTGAATGCAAGCATCCAAACCAATTCTTGGCGGCGATTTTAGCGGCGATGGGCCTTTTCATCTACTAACAGACCAAATAGAAATAATAAAAAAACCTACATACCTTTATCAGGGTCCTCCTGGAAGGCCTTGTTTTTGTTCAAACTATTCCACACTACCCCAGGGGTGGTTTGAGAAGCGATTTTTTCCCCCAGAGTTTCCTCAGTAGGTACTACCCTCTTAGGGTTGCTGTATCATACAGCAACCACAACCAATTTTTTTTCTTCAGATAAAATAACAAGATAACTGAAAAAAATAATGGAGAACTAAATTTGTATTAGATGATATGGCAACACTCCCTAACGTCTGAGCCCTTTGAACGCGCGTAGGGCATTTAAAATAGGCGAAGGTTAGGTGATGTTTCAGCTGTCTGTAGATGCCAAAACCTAATTTTCGTATTATGTGATGACATTCCGCGTCTGAATACTTACCCCTCCCCTTAATGACAGATATGAACGGATATTATTTCACTACCTGACAACTCATCTTTATCTGCATCAAACGCGTATCAATCAATCAATCATTGGGGGCATATGCCGGGGGGCGTGTCGCCTCGACCACCCTACGACGCCACTCCCGGGGGTTACCACGCATATTAGGATCCTGAATAGGTAGAAGTTATAATTATGTATATAACTAATTTATCAACCAAGCTACAGGATGTGTGTCGCCTGTCTGTCTGAGGCAACGACACCTTTTGATGAGGTTATGTTGACGAAGTATCCACGCCATGGCATATAAGGATGACGTGGACAGCCAGCCTGGTGTCTTGAGGCAACATGTAAACACCTCGCCCCTTGCTCCAGAATGTACACACAAGTTGTGTGTGTATCATATCAGCGCAGTGACCAAGGATGCTGACGCTGACAGAGCACCACAGGCCTGGGAGACATGGACGCCTGAACCTGTGAAGTTCCGGCCAAACCTCCATATATGCTACAACTGACCGGACAGAAGGGAAAAGACAGCGGAACGTGTCACAGAGCTGTTCCGGCCATTCGAAAGACTTAAGTTCCTTGGACGTCGGAACACTTGACTTGTCACTCGCCCTCACAGAGTACAGATATATATATTGTAATTATTGTCCCTGGTACTTAAATATTAACAAGCCTTAAAACCCGCTCAACCACTTTTATTTACTTACAATTGAAAGTGTCTGGCTAGGAAAGTGAACATACTCCTACCCTTCAAGATACACTTGAGAGGCAATCAACCCCTACTGTGTCACCAACACTTGTAAGTATTCTTACTTGGTTTAACCCCTGTTACCTGTAATAACAACACAGAGAAGGGTAACACGCACGTGTCCATATGCAGGCTCCCTTCCCACACCAGGCAACTCTCGACACGAAACAACAACTTGCCCCAGCCACGAGCCTTGTGGGCGCCCCCATGGGCTCTTCCACGCCGGATTGTTTCTTACAGATACAACCCGATGGGAAGGATCGTTTTCAGGGTAGCGTGCCACATGCCCATATAGCCGAAGTTGGCGCTGACGGACTATGCAGGTAATTGGCCTCATTTCGGTCTCACGATGTAATCGCTGATTTGACACGTAATCATCCCAGCTATACCCCATGATTCTGCGAAGACACTTATTACCAAAGGCATCAATTCGCCTCTTCAAGTCGCTACTTACTTAGTGTCCATGTCTCACATCTATAGAGTAAGACAGGGATCACAAGCGACTTGAAGATCCGGATATTTTTCTTCCTGCACAGTTACTGACAATGCCAAATACTCGTGCTGAGCGATTCCATAACACCGAGGGCTATACCAATCCGCCGTAAGACTTATTGACGTGACCTGCCATCGTTATGGACTGCACTACCAAGGTATGCAAAACTTTCCAAGATCTCAATGTCCTCGCCGCACGCATGAACAGACTGTACTGTTTCATCTAGTTGGCCTCCAAACACTTTGACCTTGGTCTTAAGCCAGGAGACCTCAAGTCCCAAAAGCTTTGCCTCATCGTGCAGCCCCTCGAGAGGCATCACCAGGACCTCCAGCTACTCAGCAAAGATTATTGCATCATCGGCAAATACAAGATTAGTGATCTTGGTGTTGCCGAGGGATGCCCACAATCACTTTGATCTACAAATTTTCCCAATACCCAGTCAATATAAGTGTTGAAAAGTGATGGGGCAAGGACGCACCCTTACCTCACTCCTGTATTAACAGGAAAGAGGCTGGATATACCTCCCCCACGCTTCACAGCACTCTCAGTCCCATAGTACATACCAGTCATCAAACCAATAGTTCTTGCAGGAATCCCGCGAAAAACGCGTATGCGTTTGGAAAAAGTGCTGACGTTACGTGGTAGGTCTCACCACCCTCTACAAGGCGCAACAACTGTGGGTGGCTCACTTACAGCTGCTCCAGCAGTAATCTCGCCGCAAGGTGAACACCAGAGCCGTGTACGTGTAGTAAGTACATGGGTAAAACAAGTATCGGTGTACTATATGCGTGAAACATTCTGACACTACGGAACGAATAAAACGAAAACCCTCCCATATCATCAGCATTTGACTGAATGTTTACAGTATTCATCGGACCCCTATGCACCGATACTTGTTTTACCAATAGTACGCGTACGAGTACATGGAACCTACAGCCCTGGCCCCGCCGCGCTCACACTCATCCCACCATCAACCACAGTTTATACAAATGTACGTGCGGTTGTGGAACAGTTTTCTAGCCTCAGAAAAGGGGAAGACTTCAGAGTGGCTCAGTGATGTGCGTGCCAGAGTCACAAGTGACTAATTATAAACTTTGTAAATAGTTAACATTAAGTAATCATAATTATATGTATGTGTAGATTGAGGTTAGGTTTTACGATAAGTGGTACTTACAAAACCACCTTTAACCTGTAA